>JABXWE010007743.1:0-15064 GCA_014611495.1 Limonius californicus
ACATATCTTTGATAAAATGATATTCCATTATAAATTTTCAAATGTTCTTCTTCATAATATTCCAGAACTAGGTTAGCAATAGTGCTAGATAAAGGTTGTCCCATGGCTACTCCAAATTTTTGTTTGAAAATTTGATCATTGTAAGAAAAATACGTTGACTGTCAAATATATTTTACTGCTTGAATAAATTCATTTTGAGGTATTGAAGTAAATTTTTCGATCATAGGCCAATATTTAAATATAGCTTCGATTAAAACATTAATTGGAATATTAGTATATAATGATACAACATCAAGTGAAATTAGTTTATGATTTTCGGGTAATTTTACAGTATCAATAAATTTTTTTTTTATTTAAAAAATTATCCGAAAAATAAGAAAATAAAAAAAATAGAAGTCGGATTTTGAAAATGTATAAACCGAAATCGGCTTAAACGATTTTGTTTAAATTTTTCTCATCGATAGTGGCCCAGTGACCAAAACTCCGACTTGGGTTGTGGTCGGCGTTTTGGACGAGGCTCGTACTTGCCTTATAGGACATTTCGCCGAATGACCAAAAAGCCGACTCGCTTTGCTGTCGGCGTTTTGGGCAAGGCGCATAGGTGCGTTTGTAGACACTTTGCCGAATGGCCAAAACACCGAATCGATGTGCAGTCGGCGTTTTGGGCCAAATACAAATTTAGATTCGCATTCGGCTCCGACGCCATGTTCACGAACGATGTGACGTCGTTCAGCGCCGTTCGGCGTTTTGGACACGAGTCGGCGTTTTGGTCATCAACACCATTCGGCATTTTGGACATGGTCGGCGGAATGGGAGTCGGCGTTTTGGGCGAAATATCGAGTCGGCGTTTTGGGCATTCGGCGTTTTGTCCCGGACCCGTTTATTAATAAATAAAATATTAATTTCAATAAGCTTTCTTTAACATTACTATACACTATGTATTTAAAAATTGTTTCAAAGAAGCATCCTAAGGGAGCTCGTAATTCTAAATTACATTCTATTATGTGCCTTTTGCATAATCATTATCAGTAACAGAGAGTCTACTTTGTTTATTTCATTCCGTTAAAGTAATAGCAACAGTGTTGCCAAGTTTATTATTCTTTTTTTGCTTTGTGAGCGAAAACTAAGCCTCGGAGACAAATTTTGTTCTTAGGTTTTTTGTTCAGAAAGCATAGGAGAACACGGCTACCAGAAGCTTTAGTGGTAATTCTGGGACACCCTGTATAAAAGAAAAAACAACGTTAATTCGATGCACCGCTGGCTTTAGTTTTAAGGCTGCCACTATTTAAAATATTATTATAACTAGTTGAACCCGTGGGCGACTTACCGCTCTTCATTTGAAATTTTATTAAAGAAATAATTTCTAAGCAGTGTGAAAGTTGTAAATCTATACAACATCGAAATAAAACCGACAATTGATAGTACGACTCAGGATGTGTTTCTGTTTTTTGTATTTACTGTATATATTTGAAGGAACACCCTGTATTTTTATCGTTTTACTTTTCCTTAGCACTAAGGTAGAAACACGTCGAATAATGTTTAGATTCGGTCCCCAACATTACCAATGCAGTATATAAACACGTATTACTGCAACCCGCCATACACAATTCTCAATCTGGCTTTGGCAGTGACAAGATATCAATAGCTGAACTTTTTCCAGTTTTTCTGTGACTCGGAATCGATGTTAAGCTGTACATCCTGTATACTTTAAAAAACTATTGATGATGTACTATATAATGTTCAGAGAAACCCTAAATAGTCTAGTTTGACATGCAAATCATCTTTACCTCAGCTATAAAGTAAAATAAAGTACGCAAGATGCCAGAAAAGCCATAAGCCGTGAGGTATTTTGGTTTGGTTATAAAATTGACTGACAGCACCTTGAAATTGCGCTGTATATGCTTAGGGCGGTTGATCGGTGGGCTCAATGAATTCCGTTTTCTCCTCTCCTCTTTAATGTGCACAGACAAACAAAACACGAGCCAGTAAACAAAATCTCATTTAGAGAACAGTATTTCTTCGTACACTTTTATAGCTTTGCCGTAGTTTGCATACGTTATTGCTAAGCTACCACAGTGTCTAACCGCCAGCCGCCAGAATGAGCAAGAGTTCTGCTGAACTTCCTCCCTGGGCCCGGCGCGGTTCCCAGCACAACCTCGCTGGCCTGCTGTTCAAAACATGGGGTAGTTTTTAATTAAGGCAGCTCAATGAGCGCGTTAAGAATTCCTAGCATTCCTACTTGTTCTAATTGTGTCACATACGAGAAGTTGTCCTTTTCTTCGATGGGGTCGAGCGAGTGCAGGACAAGGAAGGAAGAACGGACCGAAGCTCCGCAAAGCTCTAAGCACATTTTAAAGAAATGCAGATATGCATTTAATTAGTGATATTAAATTATAAATTCTAATTATTCCCCCGAGGTCGCACGAAAAAACTTGGTAGTTTTATGAGCCGGCAAGAAAACAAAACATTTAATGCTGGAACGGGAAAAGTGAAATATTGAAGGTTGGTTTTACAGAAATAATTTTTATTACGTAATCAATCTGTGATATTAAAAACACTTAGAAACAAAGCAGCCCGAAGATCCAACCATGTGACACACCTACTTGAAGTTTTCTTTCTTCGTTTTAGATGAATAGTTTGTAGGTACTTTTAATAATCTATTTTTTATTCATAAGGAGAGAAACAGATCCCACGTTGTACCTGGTGCACACCTACTTGCATTTTGCTTGTCGCTTTAAAAGAATGCAAAGAGTGCAACCGTACTATAGTAATAGCTAAACAATAAATACCAAAAGTATTATTTTATTCGGTAAATGTTTAAAATTGCCGCCACTCACTTCTACAAATGTTCTAATTCCTTTTAAAAACTATCTTCGGACTCGAGCAAGCGTGTCTGGTGTTATTGATGTACACACTTCGATTAATCTATTTGTAAATTGTGCTTATTCTACCGGAGTTCGGTATACTAATTTCTCAATTGTATCCCAAAGAAAAAAGTTTAATGGAGTGATATGATAACTTCCGGGTGACCACTTTTTATGACACATCGAATTCTACATCTTCCAACAACTTGTGTCAATTTTTTAGGATGGAAGTAGTCACCTACGTAATTGGTTTCTTGTTTTTTAAAACATTAAAATATCTTACGGTGTTATAGTATTTCATAATATATTTATTAGACATTTCTGCTACTCACTGTATACAAGGTGAGTCTACTAATATAATAGTGAACGCAAACTAATTTGCAAATGCGAATTATCTCATTTAAAAGTATGTAAGAAAAGAGTATCGGCGCAACTCTGTTTGCTGATATGGGATGTCAGGTAGATGTTTCTCTGATTTATTTTCGATTTTACGTTATTACCGTACTAATTTGAACTCACAGATCAAATCTACAACATTTAATTAAACATTTTAGGAGAAGTCTTAAGTAAAAGATATAAAAAAAATAGAATGTTATAGAGAACAACGTTCCAAGCAATGACCGTATGTTCATTTGATTTTGCCGCTTCATCTGAATTAAAGTTTCATTTTAATTGCCGCTCTTACGCCGATTAATATATTATTATTTCCCAAATACAGTTTGGCTGGAACTTCTTCTTGTTATCATGGAGAACTGCCGATTAATATTTTGTCTACGCGCTTGACATGGAAATTTCTTGCCCTTGGAGTCCCACGTGTTAAATTGTTCTAGAATTCTTGCAACATATTTCGTAATGCGGTGAAACATTTTCGGCCGATGCGTATTGGCATTGCGTTTTCTCTTCAGTCGAATTTAACATCTCCTTCGGTCCGGTTGCTTGCGATAAGCGCTGTAATCAAGTACTTGCAGGTGTTTTCGATGGGAGTCCATCGCGTGATTTTCGTATCGTTCTTTTCACCGTGGGGTGAACAGAACCATCGACAAGTGTCGGATTAAAGAAACACGCTGGAACTTTAACCTTGGGAAGGCAATTCATTGCGAATTTGCCGATCGCCTTTGGGGGATTTATATCGAGCCCATTTCCTGTCCCTCTGGTTGTGCCGCTGTTGTGATAAACGCATTGAAGTCTTGGCCCTTAATGTTGACTCCATTCGACCCAGTCTTCAGGCCCGTGCTTGCGGATTTTTTCTGCATCTTAAGAACTCCCCAAAATTGTGCCTGCCTCTCTCGCTCTCTACTTCCTACCGAACAACACTAAGGTAGCAGAAATTGTTTTTGGTGTTGTGAAAACTTTTTCCAAGTTTAATTTTCAAGTTTCAAGTGCTAAACCTTTGTTTTTAATGCGACATAAAGCGACCTTCAGTCGCCACTTGTCCTTTCTTCTTTTGGTTAACTGTAAAGTGTAATCATAAATTGTATTAAATTGTAAAGTCCGACGCCACTGGCTGCGTAGATCGGTTCTAAGAAATTAAATAACGCAAGCCACTGGCGGCGAGGCTTTTTCAGTTCGAACGTTCCAACAAAATCTTGTATTAAACTATAAATATTATCATTGTCAATGTAGTCTTTGTTTTCGTATTGTGTCACCTATTCCAAATAAAATCATATTTGTCTTAAAAATTTACCATATCTTTTTTTGGGTATTTTTTTCTTTATTGTGTGCATGAACTTTGCAAGCTTTATTTACAGGAGGCACAATAAAGGTGAGTCCGACTCCCGTAAGCTGCTGGCTTCTCGGTCTTCCACGAGAACTGGTAATCTGCTGTGATTTGGAAGGTGGCGCCCGTTAATTTTTACCTACCCTGTACACAACTAGGAAAATTTCCCTCCCGTAAGCGCTTTTCGTGAACCAGCCCTATTCCTCTGAGCTAAGCTGTAGGCCTTTTCCATTTGTCCTGTTGCTGGTCGATGATAAAGCTCGTTTGGCCCGTAACACGAAAATGAAAGTTTTAATTTTTGTAAACATATTCGTTATAAGCAATTCTTAAAATGATTTAGCCTCGTTAGAATAGCCAAATAGCGCCTGTATTATGGGGGCTCTGCTTATTCCAACCTTCCTAAAAATATTATTTCAAATAACCGAGATATCCATAATAAACCTTAAATAGCATAGGACCGGAAACGCACCCTGTGGTACCCCTACCAGAATTGTTCTTATATGTTCGTTTCTGAAATGGAAAAGCAGTTCATATGTGTTTCCTGCAATTCAATTAATCTCTCTTAAAACGTCGAGAACAAAGAGTTAGCGAATACAACAAGCGTTTATGTTTGAATTTATATTGCTTGCCCTATTGTGGTTTCCCTTTATAGCGACTGCTGGTGTCGCAAGCAATGAGAAAATATTCTTATATTTCTTATTAGTATCACTCAGAACAAATTTAACCTACATTACGGATTATAATTCAAAAAAGAATAATTTCTGGGTGTCTTTGTGGGTTGAATTACTCAGTGTGAGCTTATATTTACCTTCTTGATACCTACATATTTTAGATAATCTTTAAATTTAATACATCATTCCTGGTGTTGAAACCATTGACGCGGTTTTTATTCAAAGTCGAATAGTGACGAAATATCTAGTTGTATAAAATATTTTTAGACATTATCATAGTGGTTTAATGCAAATAGAATAATTAATTACTAACGACCTGCCTAACCAGGTGAATAAATAATAAAATAAAAGTATTTTTACATTTGCTTTCATATAATAGACGATGGCTATATTAAATTATTTAAAATTCGATTAATATATTTTTCCTATATTTTAAATATTCTATTTGAGAACTGTATATTTTCTGAGATTCTCTAATATTACGTGTAACAGATATAATAAGCAACAATTAGTAATCCGAAGAGACTTTTTATAGCCGATTAGTACTATATTTATTTAATGCCAATGTTACTTCACTTTACACTTATTACAACTAAATGTTCTTGCTTTCTAACAATACTTTGAATAACACTGGTCTCAGGTGTGAATCTTGAGGCGCACCTCCTTAAACCTTGTAGACATTGAAAGTTAGAGCCTGAATTTTAGAATTTAAGAAAAACTACCCAATCTTGCTGCGAAACTGAACACCGATTCCCAGGAATCAGCTCAGTGAAGTAACTCTGAGCTTAAAAGATTTCTAGATTTCTTACATGCATGCGTTTGATTTCAAACGCGAATAATTTTTACGATATCGATGTTTGGACAACATTTATGTAGAGTTGACGATATTATTCATCATGTTGTGACAACATAAGCTGTTCCCTATACATTTGCCAAACTTAACTAATATTTCAGCACTTGTCTTAATTAATACCCCAGACGTTGTACCAATCGCCACATATATCTTCCGAGTCCAATTGTTAAATTGTTCCCTGGGTTATATATCATTCCCTATGCCCCGAAGATAGGATGATACATGGAGTTAGAATTCCCATATATATCCTGTTGAATTGGTGCGCCTACCGTATCCCATCCACGCGTCGCCGCAAGACCTCGAAGGGAACCCGATCAAATAAAAGTGCTTAAATTTTAATAATCAAATGGCTCAAAATTAGCAAGCGTTTCTAAAAGGTACTAGCACATGGCAAACAACCCGTCAGACTGTACCCGAGCGTGGCCTAAATTTCCGGCGGCAGCCCCATTCTAAACATCGACTCGAGATGGTCTTTATACGAACATTTCAGGGTTTATATATTCATGGGAGCGCTCTAAGATTAAGACGAGCCATGGCCATCTGTGATGTGTGTTGAGGGATTAAGCCGTACTTAGGGCATCATGGATGGAAAATGTTTATAATTTAGCGGAGCGTCCCAATTTGCAAATCCGGGTGCGCGGCCTCATCGCCAAGCGAACGGAATCGCGGAAATATTTTTCATTTTCCGATTGCTCTAATCCTTCTGCATGTCTGATCAGGTTTCTTTGAGGGCAAAGGCGTCTTTAGCACTCGATTGACCAGGGGCGTTTGATCTCGCCCACTTTTTAACTGATTGCCAATTTCTAAGATGTTTGCATTCGCTCTTTTCTTGCGAAGACGTTCGCCGGAATTAAAGCGAGCGGAGTGCACAGGAAAGAAAAAAAGGCGCCGGAAATGCCGGATCGGATCCCGTGTACCTTTAAAAACGCAATCAGAGATAGCTCTGCCCGATCTTCCGTCCTTTGCGAGCACCGCAGCGCGGCGAGCGGCGACCCGCGTAACTTCAGTGCAAGATTTAATTAAATCCAAGTCTTGATTTATTGTCGCTTGTGTCGCCCCCGCCTCTCGCGAGTCCTTTCGCCCCTTTTCCCTAATTTTGCCTTGTTGTTTACGCCTATATGATTCCACTTTATCCCTTGCATCAATTCAAAATTTATGTCTGAGCAAACAAGCCCTTTTTTAAACGGCCGTGTTCGGAATTAAAATTTTCCTTAAAAACGCTCAAAGCACGGGTTGGCGCTTTGAAAAGCGTCTGACGTCTAAAAATCCGGGAACATTTATAAAGCAGGAAACCAGTAGCAACCCCGACATCCGCTAAAGACTCGGCTGGTTTACCTATAAACTACCCTTAATTCCGACATCCCTCTAAATTACAATCCCCATTCTTCCAGCTTACTTTATTTTCCCTTTACCTTGTGCAGGGGTAACTAAATAACTGCCCCATTATAGCGTAAGCGCCGTTGATAGAGGGCGCCCTAGAATTAGGTCTTGTTGCCGAGGTTGTAAGGGCGCAGATTTTTAAGGCGCCCAAACGTACAATATATGCAAAAGGATCGCGGGATTTACATATACATGTGTTTTATGGTTCAATTGGCCTATACTTTAGGATTTCCCTCTTTTTATTTTAATTTGCTTTTATGGCGCTGTTTTTCTTTCTAACGAAATACCTAAAGGAATTGTAAAACGTATTACTAAAACGACTCGGATGAACATCGGCCACATGGCTGATATGTATTTGCAAAGTTTTACTTTAAATGTAGAATTTATCAATTTTTTCTTAAGATTTATTAATGTTTTATACATTGCTAACTTTAAATAGCATTAAGACTAATGAAGATTGGTATGCATTGCTTATTGATTTGCCATAAACTGACTCAAGTCTCTAAGTTTCAAGGCTGGATTTAATTAGAGAATACTCTGACAATTCAATATTTATTTTTTTGCATGTCTAATTTTCAGACGATAGTTCATAACTCTACATTGGCTATCAAATTTATAGAAGTAAACAGTTCTTTTTTATGATTTTTGTGTACGTCAACTTAAGAGTTGTGTTTTCTTAAAGTTTAAAATTGCATGGTTTTAAATTTCCAAAACTAACCCACATAACCAAAGTTAACCTTGACTGTCCACAACGTGATCATTTCTTAACCTGAAAGGATGACCTAGCCGGAGTAACTTAAAGCCGTCCTTTGTGCATCCGTAGTGGTTACCAAAACTACAGTATCCGTTAGGTTCAACTTCAAATTGAGAAATAAGTAGCTATTTTAAATACTTAACTTTATCGCAACCAAAAAGGTTGACTTTTGACTAACTTTCACGTGCACATTATAGCTGCATACTTTTAAAGCGACCTATAGTAGTTAGTTTTCGGTTACATGCTCTATGGCAGGTTTTATAAATTAAGAAAAAGATACTTGCAAATCTCTGCTAGAAAATAACAATAGCAAGTTGATAATAGTTGCACGTACAGTTGTGAATAACTATGTTGCAATTGGATTTAAAAGTGCTCCTCATTTTAGCTACTGACTGAATATATTTTTTTATTAGCCCGCATCATCCCATTGTTGGGCAAGGGCCTCCCCCATAAGGGGGGTTGTTGATCTACTCTCCCATAGTGATCAATCCTAGTGGGAGAGAGGCGCCGTGTTAACGCAACCTTCGGGTCACCCATCCAAGTACTGACCGGAGCCAACGCTGATCGTACGTGAACGGGCGACGAATGTGCGCAACCCGGGACCGAATATTTTAATGTTCTGTAATTGCTAAGAAAATTATTTACAACTTGAATCTATATGTACTGTTATTATTGTTTATTTCCCATTTCTCAATTACTTACCTACAGAAATTAGTAACAAAATAGTAACAAAAACTCTAAGATAATTATTCTTTTGTAATGTTTCTTGGCTAACTTTTGGACAGTTCTCGCGGTTACATTCTACACTAGTGAACTAGTAAAATATAACCTTCATAATGCTAACTATGGAGATAATCTTTTCTTAGGTAAAAGATGGCCGTTAAATTCTTGTGCATTTGTTCAAATAAATCCAAAACCCAAAATAAATAAAAACATGGAAATATACAAGAATTTTTGAAAACCTTTATAGATTAGTCATAGGTAGGTACGTTGTCCGCCTTTCGAGTAGAACCGAATTTACTTTAAGCATTACGAAGAGGATAATTAAAATAAGGGATTAGCAATTCCATTACGGTTATTTAGTATTGTGGGTTTAACAACAAAACTTAGCATCCCGATAAGTGATAATTTAACTAATTTATAAACAAAATTACAATAAATATTACAACATGAATATGGAACGGTCCACAACGTAAACTATTAAGAGGTGGACGGTTGGACGGCATAAGACATGCGCTGTACCTCCTGGGGTTTCTTTCTTAAGCCATTAGCATTTGCAAAGGATGTGTTTCTTCTATACTATTAAAATTAATTCATCATTTTATGTGATAAAAACGGCCAGATGTTATTTTTAGGTTAAGCCCTTATTGGTCGGTAGTAACAACGTTGGAAATGCAACTAGAAGGATCTGTTCTATGCTGGCAACACGCTGTCCTTATTAGTTTAGGCTGATCGGTGCCCATCAAATGTTCAAGCTACAGGTACTGAATATAAACCAAATAACCAATTGGCATGTTAATTTTCTTAGTATGACTTTTTTTTATAATTTCAGTTACATTTACATCAAATGTCCCGTATCCCTTTTTATATTTGATGTAATTTATGGATTTTTGCACCTAATAATTGTAGAATGTTTTTTGATAAATTGATTTACCTCAGCGTATTAAAATTTAATTCACGTTAAACATTATACCTAACACTTTATAAAACAAGGGCAATTACTAAATATTTCTCTGCCAAAAAGTTTAGGGGAAGCTTTGAAGTTCTTTAGATCATTTTATTCTCTATAATTTTTACCAAATTTATATTAAATCAAGGAAATTTAATTAATCATTTATCCTACGCGAAATGAATATTGTTTAAAATTTTTGGTCGATTAGTTCCAATGTAACACCAGATTGCATTATTTTTGAGAGGTTAACTTTCAGTTATCTTTTGGGTAGCTTTGGTTATGTGGGAAGCTTGTTTACGAAACCGTGTAACCTGTAACGTATGTAGCATTCGTGTTTTCGTTAACAGAAATTTTGGTCTTGTTTAATATTCAATATAAGATTTCATAAAATTGTAATAAAATTATTTATAGAGCAGTCCACATTTCTACTTCCGTGCTGTATGTTAACGCAAGTCTTGCTTGGTATGAAATATTCAAATAAGAATTACATCAAAATGCAACTTCTAAACTAACAAGATCAGATGTGGATGATGTTTAAATACAAGATGCACTGATGGTCCTATCTTTTACTGTTTTTTCCAAAATAAGTCTTACTTAGTTTTGTTTCAGTTGTATCAGTGCCGTATCAAACAACGGACATGCCACAAAAAGAAGAATATCTATAAGCCGTCATTTTCGCCGCATCCTAAATTTATCACAATTTGTGTACCGATCATGGATTCACTCATGTTCTCAATAAACCGTAAATCTCGACCTCACGCTCTCTGGTCAAACATGAAAACTGATATGTTCACGAGTTCATTGTTACAACTGGCTTTCTAAAGATTAACTGCCATCGTGCTTATCTCTCTCACTATTGCATTCTATCCAAAACAAAGTAAATTTTAATAATCCAACATACTCTCCCAATTCTAACACTAAAAAACCCCTACGATCTCTGAGTACAGAGATCTATTATAATTCAACCCAACCTACCATCTGTGTGATCTTGAGTATACAGAGTTTACACAGATCCATTGCAACTGCAACTCAAAATACAGAAAATTTTCTTATAGAGAAACATACCTTCGCTAATACCACAAAACAAACGAAAACGAACACTTTTCCCAATAAAACGCAAGCAATTATTATGAATGACGTTGATGGAATAAGAATGAAGGAGTGTATCATTAGCATCAGAGATATTGCAGGTACAAAGAACATTTTGTTCCCATCTTGAATACCAAATAAGCGCTTCTATATTTATCTCAATAATAAAGAAATTGTTGATAATCTTGTAACAAACAACCAGAATGTGCAAATAGAAAACCATAAAATCAGTATAAGAAGACTCATTACCGCTGCTAAACAATAGTATATTATTATACGAGTTTCATAACGGGCTTATTGTAGCACGCGTGGGTTGGAACAAGTGCTAAAATGCCCGTTATGAAACGAGTATAATATACTATTTTATCTACTTTGAGATACTTGTTATGTAGAAATTCAAAATTTCTGATAGAGTTTGTGGTTATGTATATTCGACATCTGACATTTTCGGTATCATAATGGACCTATTATTAAATCAAACTAGATAAATAATATTATGTAATGTATGTCCTAGCATTTCAATAAGGTCATACAAAATGAACTTAATAGAAAAGAACTAAAACGGATGTCACCGTTAAGTTTTCTGAGAGCAGGCATGCAAGAAACTAAATACTGTCACATACTACGATTCCGTCGAGAAATATACATATTAACCGAAAAAAATTTCCCAGTACCAGAATCTCTTGTCATAGTTCAGGAAGAAACCAGCTATAGAATATTTCTAACAGGAGACATGAATACTTGTTTTCTATGTAAGCAAGTAGGGCACACTACAAATCAATGTAATAATAACTACTAGGGCAAAACACATCCGGAAGACCTCTACCAGCATCCATAATATCGGAAGAGGGGCTAGTCGAACCGAATCCTAGATCTGGATACTGAAACTGTACTACTACACAGCTCTCTTACCAGAGCCATACCAAGGTATTCTGAAAAACAGCCAAAACGCATTAACAACCCAAAACAGATAATGTCGAATTATCTACAGAGCAACTTATGACACCGGTTAAAGAATATATCGACACAAATCCAACTTTTATACTAAGCTATAAGGAGCTAACAGATTCTTCCTGGACTGGCAAAAACATATGCCTTGTCAGGAGAAATATACTGTTCCCTGTTCGTAAGCAAAATAGTCATATATTTTTGTATTATTTCTGGTACTAGTATAACCACTGCCCGTGAGCCCTTTCCACTGTTCAAAACTCGTTTGTATTTATTAGTTAATATTTTTCTTATATCAGTAAATGCATTCTCAAAGTCAACAAAGTTACTGCGTCGGTTCTGGTTATAATTAGCAATTTTCAAAAATTGCACATTACCAATTCGTCTTCTATTAAAAAGGATGAGCAGTGCTAAAGTGCAGTCTATCAGCAATTTGTAGGTTCTCTAATAATGCTTGTTATCTAGAAATATCTTCTCGCAGTCACTGGCAATTTTCAGACATTGGTCTCTGAATATTTTAATGTATTGAGCTATAGGTAAAAGTAAGGGTTTGTTCCACCTCTTTTCAGTCAAATCTTTATTGGCCAGGGAGACTAATTCTATATTCCAACGGAACGCTACCAGTTGTCTAATGTTTTTAATATTTTTTAACCATGCAGTTTCTTCAACTTGACTACTACACTTAAAACCTCGGCTTTTTTCCAAAATCAAATGCATTAGTTCATTACAAGCCAGTTTTAAGGAGGTGCCTAAATGCATCGATAGACTTGGTGATTTAAATGTTTTTTTCACTGGATCGAATCCTACAATATTTCTTGCATCAGATACTACATTGTCGAAGTTTTTAGGGTGAAGAAGCTCTTTAACTGTAGCGTTGGTTTCATGGACAATATTTCGATAAGCAATCAACAGTCTTGAAAGTTCTCGCATGTGATTACTACAAGCATATGCCATTTTTTCTCTTCTGTGCTTTTTCAGATAACATTCACCAAAATATGCTATGAGAACGCCCTTCTAAGCTTCATATGCAATATTATCATTATCACCCTTCATCAAATCAAAAACCTAGAAAATTGAATCATTGAAATTGTATGTGTGGTATCGATGGCACACCGCACACGCGACCAAAGTTTGTGAATTTGACATATAATTGTTTTTGTTCGCCGTTTGTTTTGCATTTCTAGAAATGCACTTCTTTGCTTGCCTTTTCAAATAGTTTTTCTGAAATAAACCTTTGCAATATGCACATGGGACGAATTCAACTTTTTGTGGGGATTCTTTAACAGCCGGTTGTCTGAACGGGCGCGTTTCAGTACCGGATATGTATAATTCAAAATTTGTATTATTGCGGAACAAAGAAAGTGCACGACGCCTATCTGAACTATTTTTAGGAAACTTCAGTATGTCCTCTATTTCTCTTTCAGTACTGTAGTGCCTTTGCAAATGCCGCAAAATATTTGTTGAAATTGTATCTTCATTGCAAAAAGTACGCTTAACTACTTTTTTCCTACGACTTCTTTTCTCCTATAAGAAACATATACTTTCACGCCAGACTGATTTTTAAAAGCCATGGGGATAGATATACTCACTTTAGTTTGTTCAGAAATTGCTTGGTTGCCACTGTTAACGTCAGTGGGTAATCCTATGTGTTTATCACTGGTATCAAATAATGTTTTACCAGAATGTTTTTCATCATTGTCCGTACTATTATCGGTACTACTGCTATTATTGCTACTACCATCACCATACCTATTGCTGTCAAAATCTTTATCCCGCGAATTGTCATCCACAGTTTCAGATATCACTGAAGAACAGTGAGATGCATCCGTTTCATCAGGTAAAGGCTGTATCAGTTCATTTGAACGAATATCACTTTTCGGTGCACGAATTACGATGTTCTGTATTATCTAAACAATTTAATTATATTATCAACACCGTTCTAAATTATTAGATCTATCTGAAAATATTACAGTTTTCTAAAATTAATTTGTACCAATACAGTAACTTTATTTTAAGTTAATTTGAAGTTGTTAACAAAACCAATTTGTCTCGTATATATTACACTAAGTGTTCTTAACATTTTAATGTCTCAAGAAGAAATTATAAATACATGGCTTTGTAGTTTGTCAAAAACGCTAATTATTATAAGGAAACCTTAAATCTTAGTTTAAGCTATAATTTTGTATACAAAATGGTCCCTGATATCTAGTGTATTTTCTAACAGACCTCGTATTTTATTAAAAGTTTGGCAAATCTTAATTTTCTCTGACGTTGTGCTTTTAGCATCTTCTACTTCGGAAAAAGGAACAGTATGAGAACTATCTTCGTCCCCATTTGTAAAACAATTTATATTCAACCAATTCTGTAAAATTTATGTTTCCTTTTTCGTTTGCATAAGAATATTTTACTATAATTACCTGCAAATAATCATAATTCTGTTCTTCAATTGCTACATTACTAACCAAATTTTTTGTTATATTAGCTTCTTCAATTTTTTCACGTTCTTTGTTATCAAAATCGTTACATTTCTGGATATGCTTCTTTTGTTCTATTCCTGCATTATCATACATTGTTTCCTTTGCTGCTTCCTCTTCTATATACCTAATCGTAATCAGTAATGAAATTGAAAGTATTAAATCGTAACAAAGAACGCACGTGTCTATTACATACGTTCTCAAGAAAAAAGTAAAAAAATTGAAAAAGATTCGCAACTTTGTTGCAGTACTATTGCAGTGGGCTCAAACATATGTTTTTAATATACAGGGTGGGACGTTGCCTACTTTTGATAATTTATTTTTGATTCCTACGACCTTCTTTATTATGTGAAAAAAAATGGCGCTCTACACAGGATTTAATAGGCTTTTCGAAATCCATTAAAAAATAATTTTAGATGTTGCTGCTCTTTTGTTTTTTAAATTTCAACGTGGTATTATACACGGTTGGAAAGAGCCCAAAAAACTAATTAAAACTATTTTTTCAATTATTCAAATAGCTAGATATTTACAAAATTAGTGAGTGTGTAATGAAAATCCCTGTATACCCTATACCCTGTATAATAGGAGAATTTATGAATAATTTATGTTGTATACTATACAGCATAAATGTATTTTCTTATT
>JABXWE010007745.1:0-27461 GCA_014611495.1 Limonius californicus
GTTAACAGTTGAAAACAAGAAAGAAACAAAGAATGGTTTAATAAAAAAGATGTATCAAATGTAACTCTCAACATCACTATCTTGGAAAGCATAAACATATGAATTAGGTTAAATTAGCGCAAAGTGGTATAATTAAACGCCGAGTCTTAATGTGAAAAACAGTTGACCTTTCTGTGTAGTAGCGCTTCTATTTTCGTATATTTTGAAAAAGAATAAACACTTCTTGACGTATATCGAAATTAGATTTATAATGAACTAATAAAAATAATAATACGATTTTCCATTTTTTCAGAACTATTATCAGATTTATTTTTTCCAACATTTTTCTTTAGGATGGCCATATAAATTTTTAAATAGCGTTATAAGAACTTTTTTGTTAATCTCAAAAAGTACGGTATAGTAATGTGTAATTTATAAGTGACTTACTAATTACCCAATGTAATAATACAATAATTAAGAACGGATAAATAATACGAAGTGAGTTTTGTCCCTGATTTGCTTTAGTTGTTTTCAATTTCTATTTAAATGTAAAATACAGTCGAAGTCGTTTATAACGTCTTTTCGTATAATGATCCGTCGGATATAACGAACCATTTATAGCGGTCTAGACAAATTATCCATAAGAACATTTTTTTTATTGATAAAGGTTTTACAATCTTCCATTTATTGGCAATAAGTGAATTGTATGGCTTATCCTAACATGCATGTCATAAAGCAAATAGTTCAATAACAAATTCGGTATTTAAATATGGTTAATTCGGTCTAGGGTTGGTTAACACAACACATACTCAATTCACGCACAATCACTCAAATCGGTTTGGAAGATCTGCTAGCCTGAAGGTAGGTACATGCACTAGCGATTTGCGTTTTGCGGAAAACGATTTCCGCAAATTTTTGCGATGTCTTTACCAGTTAGTTCATGCAGCAGCGATTTTACCCGCAGAAAGTAGTAACTTTTGCATGAACAAATAGGGTGTTTGTAAAGTTGGTAGAGGTTTTGAAGATTAATTCAGCTCATAACCTAGTTTTGTAGTCGTTTTTATATTGTGTTTACAATGGAAAATATCATCCTTGCATTGCATGTGGAACGTAGGAGGAAGGCCGTGGCGGCGTGGCTTTTATACAATAGGAACCAGCATAAAAAAAACCGATCTTATGGTGGTCATATTATAGGTTATATTAACAACGCGTTTACGTGCGTTGCTTGCAACGCGTCACGTAAACGCATGCGCAGTTCAAAATATTCTCTGCGGAATCCGCTAAATATTGAAACCGTTTCAAGTTTTGCGGAAATCGCAAAATCTTAAAGCAATAAGTTGCCGCCTAAACTGCATTCAAATTTAGCCAATCAGAACAAAAATCGCTTTCCGCAAAACGCAAATCGCTAGTGCATGTACCTAGCTTGAGTCTTTTAGGTCTGGGCTCTTCTTCTTCGTTATCTAGCAGGCATTCAACTAGATTGTTGGGGTGGGCACTAATCCGATCATGATAGCGCATGCTATAACGCTGTATTTCTTTGTTAATAGTTGGTATGCCTAGGTCTCGGCGTATGATTTCATTGGGCACGTACCAAGGTGCATTCACCATGGTTCTTAGCGTCTTAGCTTGGAGGCGTCTCAAAATATCTATGTTTGAGTTACTTGCTGTCCATCACAGCTGTATGCCGTAGGTCCAGATTGGTTTGAGTACAGCTGTGTAAAGTAATATTTTATTAACCAGGGACAATTGCGAGCTACGTCCTAAAAGCCAATACATTTTCCGATACTTTTCGCCTAGTTGCTTGCGTTGCACCCAGGTATGTTTTTCCATGTCAATCTCCTATCAAGGTGAATTGCCAAGTATTTGGCACTGTCTGCTTGTGGGACTAGCTGGTTGTTGAGTAATATAGTTGGACAGGTTTCTCGTCTTGTTGTAAAAGTTACGTGAACGCATTTCGATCCATTAATCTTGATACGCCTCTTTTTAGACCATTGTTGTAAACTATCTAGATGGGTTTGTAAGTTGTTAGATGCGATGAGGGAATCAGGGGTGTGCTAATACAGCAGTGTCTTCTGCAAATGTTGCTGTCATTGTTGTTCTAGAGGTTGGAAGATCAGCTGTGAAGAGAATATACAATATTGGCCCCAACACACTTCCCTGCGGAACTCCAGAGTTGGTGGGAAATAGAGTTGTTGTTATTCTCCAAACTTGACTAGAAAGTGCCTGTCTCCAAGGTTCGATTTGAAAAGTTGGTAGTAATCTGGATCAAACGTGTTCTTGATTTTAAATAGTAGGCCGTCATGCCAAACCTTATCGAACGCCTGGGCCACGTCAATAAATACAGCAGAATCCGAATTGATGGTCGGGAATTAGAGTGTTGTCCAATAGGATGGAAGTAATTCTATTTAATAACAATTTTTCGAAAACCTTGGATAGTATTGGTAGCAGACTGATCGGCCGATATGATGCTAAATCTTCTTTGGGTTTCCCAGGTTTTAGGATTACTATAATAGTGGCAACTTTCCATTGCGGTAGTATGTATCGCAATCTTAATACTGCGTTGAATAAGTACATTATAAATCTGTAACCTTTATCTGGAAGCTCCTTCATAATTGTCCCGGTGATCAGGTCATAGTTCAAGTTCTTAAGAATTTGGGATTCTGTCTCTTTTACAGCAATTTGCTTTATTGGTAGGCTCATCTGAAAGGATGCTTCAAGAAACTGTTTTATTTCGTTTTCCTCTTCCGCTGTGATTTCAGATAGATATATGTAGTTGGAATACCTCGGTTAAGTGGTTTGCGAAAGCTAAGGCCTTTTTTTATCCGTTTTAGTCCAGTACGGAGAGGTGGTATATGTTGTTGTGGCCTTTTTTACCTTCTTGGTCGCTTTCCAAAGCGAGTACTCAGTGGCTTCCGTTGGCGACAAGGATTTCAAGTAATTTTATATTAATTTGTTTTTTTATATCTAAAGGGAGCTCTTTGAGTTAGCATTTGCATGATTTAATCTTTGCTTGTCTGCTAGGTGTCTTGTTGTTTGCCACCGTTTATGTAGTCTACGTTTTTCGGCAATTTTTTCTTTATTAATGTAGTGCATTCAGAGTTGGCGAAACGTGGCGCTTTTTGTGGGGTTGCTTTCCAAGAAGCTTGTTGTATTACATCATTGAAGAGCTCCACTGCAACAAATAGATCTTCCGTTTTTAAGGAAATGTCCAGTACCAGTGATTCTTCTGTTAGATCCCTGAATAGCTCCCAGTTTGTCTGTTTATTACACAGGGTAGATGTTTTATTAGTAAGTAATACTTGTGTTCCGATGGTTACTTTAATCGGCGAGTGATCAGTTGACAAGTCTAAGCATGACTCAATTTTTAGGTAATTACGATCGATTCCTTTTATTATGCAAAAGTCAAGTTAAAAATCAGCATAAGAACAAACGCAAATACACGTTGGTTATAACGAACTCGCAAATAGCGATCCTACGACTATAACATCCTTTAAAAATATCCCCAATGGTAAACAATTCAAATACGTTCTCAGAAAAATAATATTTAGAACCTAAAGTTAAAAATGTTTACTTATCTTTCAAATATGTACCTTTCCCAGAAAAATAATTTACTGTTGTTAGATTAAATCTGCAAGGCTTATAGTAATTACGGGGGGTTACATGTTTACTTACTTGAAAGGGGTGCTAATTGTCCTTCACATTTGGGATTTCTTGCAAATTCGTTTCATATGTGTTTGCTTTGCTGACTATTAAACATGAAAAATTTAAAGAAACTTCAGTTAACTTTTGCGTTAGAAGACAAATTTGAAATTGTGGGAGAATTACAAAATGGTAAAACTCAAAGTGAAGTGTGCTGAATAAATCTACCGTTGCGACAATTTGGAAAAACAAAGACAACCTGATTAGTGCGTACGAAAATAAAACGTAAAAAGCGGAAATCGGTGTATGATGATGTAGATCAAGCTTTGTTCAAGTGGTTTGCTCAGCAAAGACAAAATAAAATTAAAGGTGCGATTTTGCAAGTAAAGGCCGAAGAAAGAATTGGTGTGCGGCGGAAGTTGGATCGAAGGACGATTCAAAAAACGTCACAACATATGCAGTGGAAAAATTGTAGGTGAAGCAGCATCCGTTAATGAAGATACAGTCAACGACTGGCTAAAAAATTAGTGGCCAAACATCAAAAGTAGCTACTGCGACGATGACATATTTAACGAGGACGAAACGGGGCCGCTTAAATTAACATCAAACGGCACTTTAAAATTTAAAGATGAAAAATACGTAGGTGGTAGCACATAACAGTCTCGTTTATGATGTAAAAAATCTACAAAATATTAAATCGTTTAATCGAATACTATTTGAACGGAAATACTGCTGCCACTGTATACTGGACAGACGAAGTCATTGCTAATTTAATTTCTTACCGGCAAACACAACTTCCAAACTTCAACCTATGGACCAAGGCATTATACATAGCTTAAAATGTCACTACAGGAAGTTCCTTCTTTTAAAAGTTGTAAATTGCTTGGACAATAAAGAAAACGAGAAATTACCCTACTGGATGCAATAAATTTCATTCATTAAGCATGGCAAAGAGTGCTTCCCCGAACAGTGGTGAACTGTTTTTATCACGCAGGATTCCTGGAAAATGTTATCGTCGAGACAACAGAACCTGATTTCAACCTTGAAGAAGATCTACTGATATCAGAGTGAATCAAGGTGATAACACGACTAAATTTACAAACTGCGACCTTGATGATTATATAAACATAGATCAAGACGTCATAACAACCGAATTTTTAGATGAGACGAAATTGTTTCAACAGTAAGAGATTCCACCCAATCCGAAAGTGCCCAAGACGATGACGAAGATAATGAATCATTTGGGAACTACCGGTAAACTGCTCAAGAGGCTTATGAAAAAGCAAAAGACCTTCGTCGTTTTTTACAGTCGTGTAGTGTGTCGCAAAGTGTATTAAACAGTTTCGCGGAAGTGTAAAATTGCCCAGATGGATTATATTGGTCCACAAAACGAAAACAAAAGAAAATTACAGCCTTTATTTCAAAATAATTGTGTTTTATGGCTAGCACATTTTTGCTGTTCAATTTTGCATTTTTTTGACTAGTATTTGAATATATTGTGTAAATAAATAGATGTATGCCAAATTGCTGTATTTTTTTCTTGCGCCATTTATTACGAACTTCGGTTATAACGTACTTATTTTAGAAGTTCCTTGTGATTCGTGATAGTCGACTTCGACTGTATGTTTAACAATTTAACAAAGAAATCTACGTACAGATAAAAAGAACAAATTAAATTAATCGACGGTGTGACACATGAAATTTATCATATTTTGTTACTTTTAGGTATCTTCTATGTAGTACAAATGCCTTTAAATTTATATTGATGTAAACATTCATTACAAAATGTACAACCTAGAGACCTCGCTGGATACCTGATCATTCCACTATGATGTGGAGCTCTATCATGCTGTATCATTTCTTTGATACGGTAATAATAAAACAGCTTAAAAATAATTATATTTTTTTAAATATCCTAAAATAAAAAAAAAACAGCAAAAATACATATATTTCATTTTTATCCATAAGCAAAAAAGTCAAATTTATTTATAAACTAAATAGTATTAGATAAATAATGTAATATTATAAAAATAAAAATGTGTATGTTTGCTATGGGAAATGTACACCGTATTTCGAATGAAAGGGGCTAGAAAATCTACAGCAAGCTGTATAATGTATATACTGACTATGCAAGCGAAAAGGCAAGAAAAGATAGTTTATAGTATACGAAACGTACATATGGGATCAGTTTGAAAATTACTAGTGTAGAGAGCAACATTAATTAAATTTTTTTTAAACAAAACACCTTTTATATTTTTACTCATATTAAAAGATCTAAGATTTAGCATAGTTTCCGCCGAAAATGAGGTAACGCTGCTATTTATTAACCCTTAGTTGAAACATTAATGTTATGTAAAATGTAATAACATTACATCACAGGTTCCCAACTTTTTTTTCCTACCGCCCCCTTTTCGAAAACAAAGTTACACACCGCCCCCTTTTTAGAAAAAAAAACACACTGACTCCCGTTCTTGAAATCAATAATGTTACCAATAGTTTTCCAACTTTTTTGGGTAATTGCTCACTTTTTCAAACAGTGATTATTCGATGGCGCCCCTCTTAGGTAAAGCATACTGTATTATACGCTCAGTTTCATATGAAATGCACCACCCATTAAAAATAAAACTACGGGTTTGAAAATTTGCTAAAATAATGTTATATTATTGCATATGAAATGATCACTATTTCCATTAGAAAAATCAAGTGGTTGTGGTGTTCGTCTACTGTCTCGTCAATTTATTGTTGTTTGTGAGCAAATGACCGCCGTAGGAAGGTACGTCGATATCGAGGAGAAAGACGAAATCTAGAGTTTGTTGCAAGACGCCATACAGCTTTAACACCTGGAGTTATGGATTAGGGTGCGATTTGTTTCGGTAGAAGATCAGCTCTTGTGTTCGTCCCAGGCACTTTAAATGCTCATCGCTATATTCATAATATCCTGGAACCGGTGTTAGTACCATTCATGCAGACGTTGCCAAACGGTCTTTTCCAACAGAATAACGCACGTCCAAACACTTCAAACATTACCAGAACGTACCTCCAACAAGCACAATTGCAAATGTTGCCCTAGCCTGCACGATCACCGGACATCAGCAATCTTAAATCGCCGCGTTCCACTATTGACAATCTGTTTCTTTTCTTTGTTAGTAAATTGCTGACTACGCTAAATCCTCCTTTCGGCTAAATATGATGATGGGAATGCAATGATAAACTTCTTTGATGCAGACGGATATAATACTGGATTTTGCCTTCGAAGCCAAATTCTTGAAATCCACTTTTTAATTTCAATTTAAACTCTTCATTTGTTGACAGTTCTATCAACTCCTCCTGCAGTGTAATGTTTAATGAACCTGTCAAAACATGCATAGATTTGATATTCAGCACGTGTGTTAATCTTATCGTGACCTGTGCAAACTTGTAAATATAAGCTTTGTTGATCGAACCGGAACATACACACACACTGTGGTCTTCCGTGTGGTGCACTGCGCATGCTGCGACTCGTTCATGTACTAGTCGAAAAGGTATTACGAACAAAGCTATAATGTACCAATATCCACTTTTAATATGGACTGATCTTGCTTAAAAAACATTTAGAACTATTTGTTGAAACATGCGTTCGATGATCTTACGAGTATTACCCAGGGGGGGGGGGCGGTTGGTCCTTAGATCTCTTCAACGCCCACTAGTGAACGGTATCGACCCCGTTGGGAACTACTGCATTACATCAACGCTGGTTTTATAAACATATAGGTTGAAGATGTGTATGGTTAATGCTTTACAAAGCCATCTATCATGCATCGTACACTCTTATAACTTACAAAAAGAAACACTTAATAGTATAAGTTACTCTGTAACGTTAAATGCTTGAATATGCTTAGTTATAATTTGTTTCTTACATTTTGTCTTCGTCTAAAAAAACTGGTGTAAAATTAAATTTCGAAAACACTATAACAATTAAGTCCGTGTTTAACACCATTGCGGTTGCTACAATGTTCACTGTCAAGTGTACACAAAACGACCATAACCTCAAATTAGGTTAACCGACAAACTAAATTTAAAAAATCTTACTCTAGCATGATTGAATAAAATAGCTGAAACAATCACCGTTTTCCGTGTCGTTCTGTGCTACATAAACGGACACACCTAAATATTGAATGCTTGTATTAACTTAACTATGAATATATTAATTATTTGTCTTTTCTTAGCCGTACGACGTGTATATAAGAGTATATACGAGCCGAAAATCATACTAGTTCTCCCATTAATATTTTTTGCGTTTTAGCTCAGAAGAAATATTGTAAACATAGAACAATCCAACGCAATACTAAGTTTATTATATTACGATTAAAAACAATTCACTCACATGTTTCTATTCAAAAATACTAAAGAATATATTAATATAGTGATAAGCAAAGTATACTGAATGTTTGAAGTTAAATTATAATGGTTTACCCTAAAGAATAGTGTATTATACATCAAGGGAGAGAAGTGCACGCTTTTTTCTGAAAAGTAATTTGTATTGAGGCGTAGGGCGAAACCCTCTTGCTACAAATTACACATCAGGAAAAATCACGACCCTTTAATGTATAATATACTACGTTTTAGGTAAACCACTATAATTTTCCTTCAAACATCCAATCTAGTTCGTTCTTGACTTTATTAAAATATCCTGTGGTATTTTGGAATGAAAATACGAATTTCTTGTTTTTAATCGTAGTGTAATAAACTTAGCATTGAGTTGACTTGTTCTATGTTTATAATATATTTTGAGCTAAAACGCAAAAAAATATAATCGGGCGACTAGTATGATTTTGGTCTCGTAGATATTCGGTTAGTATCTGATAAATGTGCGTTTCCGACTAGTAGCTGCAAAGAATTTGGACATACACTAAAAAAATTAAAAAGTGATTAATATGAACATCTTCTCAGGAAGGAACTCCGCGCGCTTTCAAAAATGCCTGACCTTGCTCGACTTGTTTGGCAGACTTGTGTTTGATAGTAGTACATTCTTCTTAAATATTTAGTAGGTACTATTATTTTGAAATTCGGTATGTTGATATCTCAAAACAAATAGACTTCGACGTCTGATTTATCGGGTATTAATTTTAAAAGTCCAATTAGTCATGTTGCCGTGTCTTTCCATGTGAGATGTTATATTTAGACCGTTTTATTTATTTGAAAATAGCATGTTACATCCAGGAAACCATATAGTCAATTTTTTAGTTCTTACGTGACACTTTTTTTATTCAGTTTAAAAAAAAACAAACCAACAGCGTATGAGATGCTGTTCTGACTTCATCACTTTTGTGAAAGAACTTCCGGAATGGCGATCCAGCATATTAACAAAATTATCACTGACCTTACCCTCTCCTAGAAGCATGATTTCACCTCACAATCATATAAATTTCAAAAACAAGTAAGTTACCAACTCCTACAATCAAAATAACGCTAGTAGGCGTATATGTAGACATTTGACCGACTTTTGTTGCGCCAAACGGAACTATGCTGCCTTTTAAAGGAGCAATCTCAGTAATATTTGACCTCAGAAGTGATGCTTAGAAAATTCTTTCACTTTGATTCTTAACCTAATGTCCCACTATATTGTTAGCATAGAGAGAATAAAATAACAGTTACGCACGCACTTAAAACACTAAATAGTTTTAACAGCAGTAGTACACTCAGAAATTTACTGTATGAAATTCAGCATAATTTAAATAAATACAGCCTGTTATAAAAGTAAAACGACAATAATAGTAGGTAGATGAGGGCTATTTGGCCAAGGATGTAGATCTAAACAATAGCGAAAGATCGCAACATATGTATATCAATTTCAACATTACAATAAAGTTGAAATTACAAATTTTTTAAGAAGACAGTAGCCCTTATAATTATATAAAACAATTATTAAACTGCGATATTTGTAGCTCCAGCAATAACCTATTTCACAATTTTTGTATAAATTTAATTTAATTAAGGCTAATGTGGCTGGCCTCTCAGTCCCCGCCCCCTAAATAGGTATAATATGGCGCATAATATTTACTTTATTATAAACAGTTTAACAAGGGCTATTCGAAAGATAGAGCACTTCAAGTTGGAGCAAACTTTTAATAGCGAATGTTGAGCTGCTGACTTAAAGATAAGCTGCAAGTGTTGGGGTCGTTGTAGGTACGCGGTCAAGAACTATTCAAGAAAATTTGTAAATGGATAAATAAATATGTTATACAACCAGAAATGCTTAAAATAATTCTTTATTTTTAAATTACGTAATATACACATTTGTCACGCTTTTCTAATACTATTAAACGCAAATCTACATTTTATTTTATTTGTTTCATTTGCTCAGACGCGATGTCACTAAATTCTGAGGTATCAGAAGATGAATCAGCTCCTAAATTAATTATTAAAGGTTTGATTCCATATTTTGGAGCATACCTTAACCAGATGTTCCACGCAATTTTCCCAATGTTTATCAATTTCACAAACAGCATCTCTGGCAAGACCCAGAACATTATCGTTTAACCTAAGAGAGGTATTTATTTTTCTGATGTTTGTTTTCAAAGTGCTCCACTTCATTTAGATCGGATTAAATTCCCAAAAGTAGAGGGGTAATCTCAAAACATTATGGCCGTTGCAAGGGCAAATTCATCAACGAAATAGGATTTTTTCAAATTCTGTTCTTCTATTAGTTTTAACAAGGCTCGTTTAGTTTTCACATTGCCAGGAATAGAAACATTATTTTCATTAAAAAATGTTATAATATGTGCTTTTTTGGTGCTTTGGTTGGGTATGTTTTTAATTTGCCTGGAATGGTCAGATGCGTTATCCATCACAATCACGCTGTTTGCCGAGTTCGGATTAAAATTCTTATAATGTTTAAAATTGTCTGCTGCGCTTCAACATGAAGATGCTGGCGGCTTGCACTTAAATTTATATTTTCATTTTCACTACTACTATTTACAACATCTATGTCTTCGTCTGTATCACTATTTGCAATTTCATAATTTGATTATTATCTATAGTCTTTGAGGCTTTCGCGGTTTCTCGAACTGTCAATATTACAATTTACTTTCGGCGTCATTTGGGAACTACACCCAACATTATCAGGTAAGGCCCGATCTGTAGCTTGCCTGCCTTTACAAGCATTTGCTCTAGAAGTTTGAGCCATATTTGTTCGTAGGCCCTGCCTGCCTAAACAGGGCCGGGTGCTTATATTAATCAAACCTTGGAGCGCACAAGGATTTGATCTTGATGTATTTTGTTTGCCAGGACAATAATACTTAATCGGCTTATGCCTGTTAGCTGTTTGTGAACCCATACAAACTAACGTTTCGCAAGACATTGCAGCTTGCATCTTCAGAGTGAATATATCACCGAGAACAAATATGGCTCAAACTGCTACAGCAAATGCTTGTAAAGGCAGACAAGCTACAGGTCGGCCCTACCTGATAATGCTGGGTGTAGTTCCCAAATGACGACGCGGTTTAAGCCGAAAGTAAATTGTAATATTGACAGTTGATTATTATCATCGCTTTCGAAAGACCGCCAGAAAGCCATGAAGCTCAAAATTACAACTGAATTTACCTAGAACAATAACCAAATTAACATACTTTCGAAAACAAATGATTCATATGGCAAACCCATTTAACATGATTACCTACATCATTAGTGGACAACAGCACTCATTATAACGTTAAAATATTTAACAATATTCAGGGAATAGATGGTCGGTCATACGGTAATTTTAATTTAATTTTACCTATATACTTTTATTATAATATTTAATAATATATATGTATTATAATTATACCCAGTTTCAATAAAAAGTTGCATTGCCAGATTTTACTGCCATTGCCCAGAAAGTTAAACGCGACCCTGACCACAGACCAACAAGCACCAACGCTATTGTTCAAACATTACACGCTACCTGCTGACTGGTAATCGCATTTAAGTAGGGATTTAAACATTTGCAACTAAAATTTTGGTCCTACTTTACTGGAAAAAATTAATAACAAACTAGAAATAATGGATAAATAGCTGAATGTATTGAAAGAAAAATTGACATATCTCAGGAAGAACCAATAAAAATGAAAAAGAAAACGAACAACTGAAGCAACAAAATACGGAATAGAAGAAGCAGTTGATAGCTCACGAAGAAGGCTAGAGGCACTAGAAATGCGAATAGGTAAGTAGTAGATGGTAGTTTATGAAATAAATAAGAAACCTGAACAAGAAGTGGTACAACTAGAGATAAAATAAGAAAAGAGAAAGATAAAATTGAGATACAGATTAATATAGAAAAGGAAGGAAATGGAAAATCGAATGGCAAACAAACAATTTAATTAATTGAATATTAATTCGAAACGGAGATAATGAAGTTGGAATACAGAAAGCTGCCAAAAATTTGACAGTTACAGATGTGTGAATACATAAAGATTATTTAAAATTAATTCTTATTTTTCAATCATTGTTCCTCATATTACAGGATTTAGGGGTTTATGCTTCATAAAATCACCCTTAGAAATTGATATAGCTATATTTGCAATTGCTACAAATTTGAAATTTCCCGATTGCAATTTGTAAAACACGTTTGTCGTTATGTTGTATTGTTTGAACCAGTGTTTTTTTCAGCAAATGATTCTATTTCTACAATTATAAATCAAAATAATTGTAGATGTGTATTAAACTAGTTTACAATGAATTACATTTCTACTTAGTGCATATCAGCATAGGCAAATAAATATTTGCCTATGATATCAGTTATGCACGTCTTATCAATTTATCTTTTAAAATGGTCGTCTCCGCAATTTACACACCCAAGGCATGGGACCTTTTCATTTAAGCCGATTAAATATTAACTATCACCGAAATTTAAATCTGCCCCTTCTCGGCTATCATTAAAAGATATTAAGATTACTGGGACCCTTCTCGACAGAAACATTAAAGCACCCTTAATCGGAGTTATAAACTAAAAATGCATAAAAGAGTTATAAGACATATTGTGGCAAATGGGCATGAAACCTACGTGCTTATACAAATCGATGAAGATCTCCTACGAATATGCCAAAGAAAAAGAATAAAATATTTTACGAGCCAGTGGATGATCCATATGGATACGGAATGGAAAATTCGGGCGGGTCCATCCTGTTAATGATAGCCAAACTCGCCCGATGCTGTTCCTAGAACTGTTATTCCCTAGGTTAGCATAGCTCAGGTAGATCACTCAAATTTAACTGATAATCTTTAATCTTCTGTTAATGACAAACAAACTGAAGATTTTAACTTTCATTGGAAATATTATGCAAGATGCTTGCCAGTAAAAGGAAATAATAGTAGAAAAGTCACTCTAGGGTACTTTTATTAAGAAATATGTACAAATAATAATACAACTTAAAAAGTGGCCGTCACTATAAAATACAATAAAACTTAGTTGCTAGACGTAGTCCTATTATTATTATTTTATTATTAGATATTTTTTACCTATGAGAAATATTGCAAACAAACTCAAATCGAGTTTTCGTTCCCAAGGATCTAGATAAAATTAATTCTTCTACAATTTTCTTGGATTGTAACATATGACTTCCTACCACTTTATTGGAATTAACTCTTTGAATTTTGATATAAGAATCCACTTGGAATTCTATTAATTTTTTAATGTACTTTTCTACAAGATAATTACAAAATGTGACAAGATTATCATTTTCTGGTTGATTGTTACAAAATTCAAATACAAAGCAGTCGCCTACTTCTTGGGGATCTAAAAAAGGAAGCCCAAATAAATGACCAAGACATTTACTAACTTCAGAATTTTTATCGTTATACAAAACAGATAGTCCACAGTTTTATATTTTTCTATACCACGATTGGGCTAAATGAAATCTGCACCCCTTTATAATAATGTGTGGCCAAATTGTTTTTAAAGCATTATGAATAGACACTTCAAAATCTACAACAGCAATTTTTGGCTTAAAAAGTACATGTAAAATTAAAAATAATTTGTCACACAGGACAGTTCACATTTTTTCATATGTTGACTGTTTTTTATCTGGTAGCAAACAATACACTAGAGGAATGTAATGGCCATTTTCCAGTCCAAGAATTGTATGCAATTGAGAAAAATATTTACAGCAGTAATCAAAAGTTCCATCCGTGTATAATTTCTCCATGTTCATCAGAAATTGTAAGTTCGTTTCACAGGAAAATATTACAATTTTACTTTCATTATCGTTATACAGTAAAAAATCTTCCTTCCTATGTGTTTTAATATCGGCACTTTTAAGGTATTCCTGAACAATGAACATCTTCTGTATTTTTAGGTAGCGGTGGAAACATTTTTGTACGGGCGTTGTATAAGTTTTTTCGAACTTGCTTTACATCCTGTACATCTATTAGTTCATCTTTACCGGAAGACTTAATTTCGTTGCGAATTATTTTTGAATGCTTTTCAGTGATATCTTCAGTAGCTTTTCTCTTACACGCACTACTAAGACGTTGCCTACTGAGAGCCTTAAGATTTATTTCGTGGTTATGCACCTGATTAACTAAATTTACAATCACATGATCATCACCATTGGTATAAAACTTTGCACTGCACCCGTTGATACTACAGACCCACTTCTTGTCTCCGTTTTTCAAAACTGATTTGTTCGAAAATTTAAAGCCGTCAAGCACTAGCATTACTTTTCCACGTTCACTAAAAACAATTTCAAGAGACATTTCCGAAGTGTTATTCTTATTAACAACTGCAAGGAACTAACTTACAATAAACTTTACAGTAAGCGAAGTAAACATCATTAACCCAGAGTGATTAGATACCACACCCATTGAGGTATTAAGGGATTATTTTTGACCATCGGATGAATGTGGTCAAGCACCCTTGCCACCCCAGGAGGTCGACGTTAACCCATCGGATGAGTTTGGATACGCTCGAAAATTCAAATGATTTATTCACTGAAGCGACTAATATTAGAAGATACAATAAGATGCACAAAGAGTCAACAACTAAGGTGGCTAAGGCACTCGGTAGAAATGTATAGGATTTCTTGGAAACTGGTTGATACCATAACAAGAGAAATATTAAAGACGCGGTGGATTGACGATTGCACGGAATATCGTAACCGAATTGCGTCACGAGGGGGGTCTTAAAGCCAGAATCGCTTAAATAGGTATGTATGTATGTTGTATGATTCCTTCTGACATACCTGGCTTTTTGGATTTTATTATTTAGCATATTAGAAAGTAATTCTAGAAAATAGCAACTTCTTAGGTTTCAGTACTATATTAAATCAAATCCATGACATTTCCCGCATACGGTTTTGAATAAATTAAATTAACTGCAAGCAGTTTTGTTCGGCAGTAATGTGAAAACCAATGGTATAAAGTTTCCGTTTTTGTATCCATGTATTGTAAATAATTATGTAAAATGCCGAGAAGAATAATTGTAGGTGCCGTCAATAATATAATATACACTGAATACAAGAAGTTTAAATTTGAAAAACAAGAAAATATTATTAGCTCGTCAGTTTCACTGGCCAACAGCAATAACACTTCCTCCTTATTCGTTTCCAAATTCAGCTTCTTAATTGCGTCGGGCTTCATACACATTTTTCCTGATGCAGTGGATGTCTTCTGTGGATAATTCATTGGTACAATCAGGATTTTCTTTCAAATCCATGCGTATCAGTTTGGAAGGTTTTTCACATAAATCCTCTATGGCTTTCCGTTATATAGAGATGCTAATTACTTGCCTTGAAGTTGTGACATCTTCATCATGGTTTTGGTTGAATTCTGCATGAGTAACTTTCTTGGGGCTCATTGTTGTATAATTTCGCGGAGCAGCGTTTTTCAGTGCACCTCCACCTTATTATTCCATCCTTTACTCTACTTGATTTGAAAAACATGTACACACAATTTGAGCTGAGACAGTCGAAAAACAAATTGATTATACGTTTCACCAAACACCTTCAGCTACTACACTCGAAAAACAATTTGCTAATAATGGACTGCATACTTTTTTGAAGATTGTACAGGGTGTATTAAAACGTGCGAATAATATTTACACCACGCTATTCTACGTTGAAAAATAATCAAAAAAACTCTAATACCATTTTAGTATTAACTCTTTGGTTGAGGAGTTATTAATGCCCAAATTTTGAATTTTTTTTTGACTTTGGTTGAGAAATCGATTTAAATAGTATCAAAAACACATCGTTCAAAAATTAAAATAAGTAATCAAATATAAATTATAACATTTCGGTAATTAGTTTGCGTGTAATTTAATATTTAAGAATGCAAAATCTTCGCGATTTATAGTTTTGGAAGACGTCACAACTATGCAACTGGGCTGGGTTGATTTTTTAATTGTAATATTAAAAAATTGATAGCTGGATGTATGACTGACGGTTTGATTATTGTCATTTTGACACTTGAAAAAGTCACGTTTTTAATATTTTCGTAAAACTTCTGCTTCACTCATTATTTATTAGTTATTCGCTGTTATCATTGTTCTAAGTTACTTTGTTACTTGTTTGTTTCTTCTGTTGTGTTTTTGATTTTGAGAAAAATCATAGCATACAGTTTTCCTGAGTACGCAGATACTTATGTATTTGATATTAGGCGAATGTAGCGGTAATTTTCATCGAGCTTCAAATTTATATGCCAAACTTATGTACATAGGAGACATCCTAATGCTCATGTTATTCAAAGACTAGATCAGCGCTTAAAAGAAACAGGAAGAATGGAACCTGTGCAGGGGGCTGGTGGAAGACCACGACATGTATTGCAACCCTAAATAGAACAGAACATCTTACAGGTATTTGAAGACGAACCTCGACAAAGTACCCGTTCTGTAGCTCGACGACTTGATATTAGCCATACTGGTGTATATCGAGTGTTAAGAGAAAATCTCTTACATCCGTTCCACTTGCAGCGACTTCATGGGTTGCTTCCGGAAGATTATCCGCGACGGATAGAGTTTTGCAGATGGTTATTACGGCAACAAGTAGTCAATCCGGCTTTCATTGAAAACATTTTATGGACGGATGAAGCCACATTTACCCGTAACGGAATGTTTAATATGCACAATAGACATCACTGGGCCGAAGAAAACCATCATGTTTTGCATCAAACTAATCACCAGTTTAGATTCAGCGTCAATGTATGGGCTGGAATTATCGGAAATAGACGAAAAGGGCCACACATTTTGCCTCGTCGATTAAACGCCGAAAATGTTGTCTATTTTTTTAAACAACGATTTTCCGGGATTATTGGAGGAAGTACGGTTACTTCTCAGGAGAGAGATGTGGCTTCAGTTAGATGGAGTTCCAGCCCACTGGGGGCTTCAAACTAGGGATTAACTAAACCAAAACTTTCCAGAGCAGTGGATCGGGCGCAATGCTACGATATCATGGCCCGCAAGAAGTTCCGACCTAAATGTCCTAGATTTTTTCTTTTGGGGCATTTTAAAAGCTCTCGTTTATGAAGTAGAAATTGAAACCGAAGAACAACTTATTGAACGGATAAAGAACGCAGTTAGCGAAATAAAAAATCGTAACATCCTGCAAAATCTAATACCAAACATTATTACTCGGTGTACCAAATGTTTTGAAGTTGCACGTGCTCATTTTGAACAGCTATTGTAACCAAAAAAGGAGTTAAATTTAAATAAAAAGTATTCAATCTTGAGTTGCAAATTATTTCAATAATTTTAGAGGATATCCATGAAAAACATGAACACATACTTGATTTAATTGCAGATTTACAAACATATACGATCAAGGGTAACTAAATGCATGTCTCTTAGCTTTAAATTGATCAGCGTTGCCAAATTAAAAAACCCTTTAAGTGCTTATAATTTAAAGACTCTTTATCTAAGACCAAATTGCAGTGGCGGCTCGTGAGTTAAGAAAGAGGGTGGGCACAAGAAAAAACTTACCTATTTTTTGTCTATGACTTTGTTTGTCAAAATCCGAGATAGACTGGACGAACTTCTTTTCTATTGATAGGACCGCCAATGCGTTCAGTCGATCTTCTGACATTGTGCTTCTCAGAAAAGTGTTAATGCGTTTGAGGGTGGAAAAACATCGTTCACATTCTGCTGTCGACATGGGCGTTGTACAAATAATATCCAACAGTTTGTATGTTTCCGTCAAAACCTTTTTTAGGTTGTTGTCTGCTATGAACACTAAAAGTGGCAAAATACCACCTACGTCACACATGTCATCGCGCTCATAAATTGCTCAAAGTTCACTTTTCAATGTTACACTGTCCAACATAGGATAAGATTTCACAGTTTCATCAAAATATTTTTGTGGAAATGCATGCCTATACCAAAAACCAAAAGCCTTCAAACATTTAATACACATAATTAACCGGCGCAAAATATGACGATTTTTTTCCACGTCATCGTTGTACTTAATTTTATGTAGCAAATAAGTACCCTCTAGTTGTTCACGGATGTCCACTTTGCCTAAAACACTAAAATCCATGCACGCATTCATGTGAGAAACGGAAGATTTGTGTTTCTTTGCCCTCTCTGCAATGTGTTTTAAATCATTCACCCCTTGTTTATTCCACGCACTAACCTCTTTCTTAAAAATTAAGCACATAAAACAAAACAGTTTATTTGTTACTGAACATCCGCACATCCAATCGTATTTTTCATAGATATTCTTGTTGAATTTTCTATTGTACGTTCGGGTTTTACTTGTCGAACTGTAGTTTATCTGAAGATCAGGAATAGGCCTTCCTTTCTTCTTAATTAAAAGTTTTTCCTCAAATGATAGCGGGTTTTTTAAAAGATTTTGCACACAATTAACTTCCATCTTTGAAAAAACGTCACTTTCGTCTTTGAATTCAAACGCGCGATTGCGCGAAAACGCTCCAAAGTCCAAATCCAAACGTTGACTTTCAATGGGGAACAAACCGCTCGGTGCCCTGTTCGTCTGGTATATCACGTATAGCGCAGATAACCGATAGGAAACCGAATCACCTCTACATAGGTACAAATCAGAGCGTTTCCCGAAAAATAGTTTTGAGGCTCTTAGCCACGCTCGTGGTGCGGAAGGAAAATTTGATACCATCGTTAAAATAATGAAATTAAAATAATGCACTGAATTACATGCGAATTTCTTTCTGTGTTTATTTTGGTGATTGGGTGGTCACGTGCCCTTGTGCCTTTTAGTACAAGCCGCCACTGCAATTGAACAAGCCGTGGGTGGTAGGGGAAGGAAAACTTTTATTGCATTAGCAATTGCAGGGAAGAACTGACATTCTTCGGTGAGCAATGTAAAAAAAATTATCAGGAGCGTTTTTATTTTTCCACACATCTTTCCACCCTCAAAATTTTCGATATTGTACTGTTCTACTAATTTTTTTATAATTTCAGCGTTTAGATTTAAAACATTAGATGGATGCAAATTTACTAAAGAAAATGCAGTAGTTATATCTTCGGAAAATCTTGTTGTTAATGACCTAATCAGGGAATCTAAATACGGAATAAAAATAGATATTCTAACTAAAATATGTTTCCGGTGAATCCGCTAGGATATTTGATCTCATAGTTTGACGCTGTGTTATTCTGGGTATTTTCAATTCTATATTAAATATAGTTTCGTATTTCTGGCATTTTTTGGTATAATTTTCAAGAATTTCAAGTATGTATGTTTAAATATTTAAATGCGCTTTTATATAGTATTTTAATTTTACAGGGGGGGGGGCAACTGCCCCCTCTTGCCCCCCCTTGCCGGCGCCCATGTTGGCTGCAGTTCGTTTTCGAGCGTTCCGGTAGAAGGTTCTAAGCCCCATGGCAGACATCAGGGAAACCAATATAATGGTTTGTGGATGTAGAAAGTTAAGTTTACTTTTTGGATGCTAGATCGCTTTAAGATCTCGTTAAGGGGTTGTATTTAAATTGTTATTTCTATTCGAAACTTTGTTGTTAGATAACTCTTTAAATATTCAGTTGTAAATATTGAAGTCCCACATATTCATAACGGTCGAGAATTTGAAAAACAATCACTAGATGAGTTGGGGGTTAAATAAACTCAGCTGTACATGGTTAAAGTTTTTTGCATATGTTTAGAATGGTTCTAGGTGAAAATCCCGAAACAAAAATCCCGAATCAAAAATCTCGAAAGACAAAATCCTGAAAACAAAAATCTCGAATGACAAAAATCTCGATTAACAAAAATCTCGAATGACAAAATCCCAAAAACACAAATCTCGAATGACAACATTCTCGAATGACAAATTCCAAAAACAAAAATTTCGAATGACAAAATTCTCGAATGACAAAAATCTCGATTGACAAAAATCTCGAAAGACAAAATCCCAAAAACAATAATCTCGAATGACAAAAATCTCGAATAATCCAGATTTTGTAGTTATTAAGTTGTATACGTATTATACAGCGTGATTCACGTCAGAATACGCGCCTGAAAGGTCAACAATGTGCAATGCCACCTACATTTCCGCGTTTGCGCCAATTTCTAATATCTCTGATATGATTCTATTTAATTTTTATTTAAAAGTTACTATTTTGTTTTTATTCTATTTAATTATGAATGTATACATTGGACATGCGCTGTGGAAAAAATTATACATTTAAGTCTAAATTGTGGACAATTCCTCTTAAAAAATCTACACTGTTAATGTCAGCATATCGAGCAACACAATTTTGCAGCCGGGCTGTCACATCCCTGTAATGTTTCTTCTGAGTTCTGTGCAAATACATTTCTTCCCTGAATATATTGTTCAATTGTGATGTCATTCTGCTGCTGTTCCTTTTTTAAGCAGTCTATCAATTTCCAAATGTTTGTATGGTTAGCTGAAACAACTTCTTTAAACCGCCTATGCCATCCTTCCTTTAATCCCTACAATTCTTTCTTTGAAACCTATATCTATGACTAGAAACGAATATTTACAATTCGAGATTTTTTTCCTTCGAGATTTTTGTCATTCGAGATTTTTGTTTTCGGGATTTTGCTTTTCGACATTTTTATCATTCGAGATTTTTGTCATTCGAGATTTTTGTCATTCGAGATTTTTGTTTTCGAGATTTTGTCTTTCGAGATTTTTGATTCGGGATTTTTGTTTCGGAATTTTCACCGGACACCGTTTAGAATCATCCTGTATACATATAACTATCAACTGATAGCAGAAGCATATAGTCATATGACTAAGTTTGTACGTGGTGTTAAGCTAGGGTTGAAAAAAATACTAAGGGAATCTTCTATGGGTTTCAATCTAATTTTTCTTCCTGTTTTGGACTACACATATTAGTGATTAGATAATTTACAGTGAAAACCTTGTTATTTTTTGTTATATACTATTATTTCAAATGTCTGTGTTTCGATTCTTCTTGCGAATATAGAAGCATGCGGGTGACATGCTCCCAAATCTATCAACTATTTGATTCTCTTCAGAGCATCTCAACCGGAAAATTTCTTGGAATAAGTCATATTAACATTTAAATAAATAACTCAAGAATCAACAGCTTTAGAGATTCCATTTAACAACAGGTTCAATTGAGTTAAAAACAACATTACCCTACGATTCTGCTCAGTTATGTTGTGTATACCAACGTTTAAGATTAATCACTATAGGATAAAAGATAACAACAATAAATTACTAAAATTTACTAACGTTTCAAGCCTCAAGCTCAAAAATATCAAAACGTTACGCAAATTTTACTTTCTATGTCATTCTGTCAACCAAATCAATGAATATAGAAATTTTATGAGAAACATTGACCCTTTTGTTGTATTTGCCGCCCCTATAACCCAACTCACCTTGATATATTGCCTGAGGTAGCACAGTCGATAGTTCCGGAGTAGCTTATATGGTTGGACAGTTGAGTGAGCTGTGGGCCCTCCAGGTTGCCTTGTTCGCTTGGTGGAATGGAGTTTAAGTGTGTGAAGGCCACCCTTCTAGGGGATCCTGGACTCGAGGTGCCGCTTCCGTTCGGCGAATTTGATGTAACGCCTTGCACCGAATCGAGCTGCAGGTATTGGGCCCCTTGTTCTTCTAGGTGGACCTACAAACACATACATGGACGTCATCTTCAAGCGTTTGTAACGAAAACAAATTATTATGAAGCTTTAAAATTAAATCAGTAAATAGTTTTTCCTGGACAGCATCTTCATGGGTTCTAAGCACCAGGTATTGGACGGATTCGAAGATCCACATTTTCCTCCACGTGTTTCTAATCTGCGGGTTTTGCTTAAGCATTTGTGTGTACTACGAATAAATTGAAAATGCTATTCGGAAATCTCACCTCGTCAATGCGGTTGAAAAGCACATATTCCCCATCTGCACGCATCGCCGTAGGGTAATTGTCCTGTTGCTGTGGTTCAGTTGCATAAGGCAGACATTCCAGAGGCGTGGTGGCTCTCGAATGGGGAGAAGGTTCTGCCCCTTCTTGTTGAGAGGCGGGACTGTACTGCGAAGCCTCCTCGCCGTAGCCATCAACTCCTAAAATACAGCTAAGCTAGTTAGGTTGCCTATACTTGTCACTAAAGTAATTGTGTTAAGCAGTGGCGTATCAAGGATTTAACTGTATAATTAAGATATAGTAAGATTAGTCATTAATTTTAAACAAGTGGGTGACCCTCAATTTTATTTAATTGTAGGTAACTATCTTGTAGTAGTAGACATGACCTGGGTTAACATATTAGATTTGTATGCTCAGATAACAGTATCGTAGAGTAATAATTTCGAATTATTTTTAAAATAAGCTGTGTGCAACGCAGATATCTTTTATCATTCAATGTATGTACTTTAAGGGATTAAAAAATCATTCTTTTATCCCAGTTTAATATAAAAATAACAGTTTAAACAAACAAATTATGTAACGGCACTATTAATTAAGTTGTTTTTACAAAACTTCAACAAGACTTCAATCTAATCGGGCCTAAAATTAAAATCTACTTAAGAAGTTGAAGTTACCACATCAAGAATGTTTATTCATTATTTTCACTAAATTATTTTTTTTATTTTATTATCTAATCTAACAATGAACATAAAATTGTAAACTTTGCTCTGGAAAAAATGCTGTAATTATGCGGGAGACAAAATAAGAAAAAGTGAAATATATTTTGCATTTTACGGTGTCTAAAAATGGCGTCTATTTCGTACGTTCGTTAGAAGACATATTTTGTCATGCTTTGGACATGTGTTATCTAAAAGCAAATATAAGATCACTTTTTAGACTCATGGAAAATTAATATTTAGTAAATTGCTTACATTACGACCCTTGACCAAGCCTTGACCTTTATCAGTTTAACAACCTACCAAGTTCAGTATGACGATTTTTGTGTTTTATTTTAAAAAATGTTGCTATGGACCAATTAAGTTTATGGCGCAGCAGTTTTGTTACAAAAATAGGTACTTACAATTTTAATAAAAGGTATATTTTCAATTTGTTCCCCGAACATTTAAGGTATTCGCTTTTCACCGTAGCAAAGTAATTGCTATTAAATGTCATTGTTAAGAAACATAACAGACACAATAGTAGGTGGCTTTAAATAAACATTTTGAGCATAAATTGTATAAGGTAATAAAATATCACGCGTTGGAGTTATTCTTAATATAAACTTCCAAAGTTTAGAAAAATACAATTAATTTTTGCGCCTCTACATTGTTTGTCACAAAAATTAATATTATCAGCAAGTTTAACATAATTTAAAATATTAATAATTAAGATAATAACAATTAATTATTCAACTTAAATAAGGTAACGCATAAAGTATAATTTTCATTCCCACTATTTAACACAAATATAAGTGCTCAAATTCATTAGAACTTTTGCTTAAGAAAGTACCTACTTTAGCATAATTTATAGCAAAAATAATGTAAAATTTACATCGAGTGTTTTATTTAAATAACAATCTTACTAGCATTTTAAACTAGCCTTCAAGATTAGAAATCTTAATACTGAATACATTAAATTAAATAACCGAAACGTTAAAATAGCTCAATAAATCACTCCGGTTTTAGAATTCGAACTCCGTCAGTAGCAAAGCAACCTTTGACCAGAAACTAAGTTTATAGTCAAATAAGGGGCCCAATTTAACCGAAACCAATAAATTAGTTTTTTAGTAGCAATTTAAATCGAGCAAGTGGTTAAAGGCAATGTTGTGGAACAAAAAGGGCTGACGAAGCATTTGAAGTCGTTTTTCTAAGGTACTATAAATTATCAATCTTAAACAGATTGAAACTAAAAAAAAAACATTGAAGGAAAGTAATTATTGTTCTAGTAATTGGTTTCTAAAAGTTCTTATTATATTTAATTTTTCGGTTAATCGTATTTACACGCGGAAGTCAATATTACGAGAGGTTGCTTCATAAAAAACAAAACCAATTAAAAATATAACGTTTAAATACGCTCTTAACTACTAATTCGATAAATTACGAATAAGCTAGCATATTTAAAAAAATGAGGAAGGTGGTAATAAAGTTTATTATCATGCTTCCATTAACAATTCTATTAAATTGCTTCGCGAATCAATTAATTTTTTGGTAAATACTGGCATCCATGTAAAACTTTAGATTCGTGTTTAGCAAATTTTCTGAGATCAACAAAAATGTGCATATTGTTTATGTGTATGGTTTAGTGTTGATAAGCTTTGGTTGTTTTTTCTATATAATAAAACTGCTGCCGATGGTCATCAAGATAAGGAAACCCATGTTATCCTGGCGTACAGGCAACCGGACTTCCTGGGGCTGACCGATAACAAGCCTGGACCAACGAGATCTTTTGCGTCATTTTGAAACGTATTTATAAACCAACGGGCAATCCGGAATTTTTATTGATAAGCGCGGAAAACTTCCCAGAACACTTTTATTTTTCTAAAGTCAAACCGCTAATTTAATATCTAGTTTGCATGTATGCTGGAATGAAATTAAATTAAATATCCCGAACAATTAATAATAAAACAAACGCGGCTATATTTCAATCATAATCAACTTATAATATGGTACTATAACATTTTTCCATTGCCTGAACGGTAGCGAGTTTTAATAAGCATAATTTTTCCGTTGACATCTAGGCATGTAGGAACGAGAGTAATAAAATTATTCACGGTTACAGTGAGCTCATGAGTTGAGTAAATGATGAAGGTAACTCTAGAATTGGAGTAACATGGTATTGTAACACTCAATAGCTTCCGGAATGTGTGAAAATACCGATACGTGACTGAGCTGGCAGTGCCGTAACAGGAGAAGGTGCTGCTAGTTTTTTTTTTTTTAGTTTACGAAAGTAATACAGGTATCAATTGGAATGATAAGTAAACGAGTGAGATAACTTGCTTAATTCTGAATCTCCTATAGTATTATCTACAAGCGAGGCCTAACCAATTTTTAATCGATTAAAGCGAGAATTATCATTGCCGCAGAGATTTATAGGTAGTACTTAATGTCCGACTTCGGAAAGAAATCGTGCCTGACTAACAGCAAATATTGTGAAATTTACAGCAGATACATTTTTCAGTTGTTAACTCTTCAAAAGTATCTGCAGTTTCAAAACAATTGTTTTGCCAAACTGATCACGTAGTCTGAGTATATCTTGCAAAGCTTGTAAATAACGTACGGGGTCGTACAAATCTATTGCACGAAGTGTATTCTCAATATCGGCCGTCATTTAGCCTTTTAATGGTATTACTTGAATGTTTTCGTAACCTCAACGAATTTGTATAGTACCTGCAATGCTATAAGAAAGGGACCTCGATGGGGCAGTGCGAACAAGCGTTGTCAATCGAGGTCACAGTGAAATGCGCCCGCACCGTCCTGAAATAATACGAAAGCGGTTCCGGGGGGGCAATGCTAGTGTGAATGTTAAAAAAAACCTTCAAGAAAAAATCTACTTGAGTGGGTATTAACACCTAAACATCTTAAAAACACGAGCTAAGCTACCACCGACAACAACCAGCAAACCAGCTGGTAGGTATTCAGGTAAATTTCAAAGTGAAAGTTAGTATTTACGTCTACCTAAGGACCTGTTTCCTACTTGAAAGTAACGAGCTGGGCAAGAGGTACAAATAGTCTTACAAGGGATTACAAGCTTGAGACAAAGTCAAAATGTGTTCTTACAAGATTACATGGACTATACATGGTATCATAGAAAAGAGAATAAGCTTTCTCATAATATTTAGCGTGATATAGAATATAGATGGCTATTAAAAAACACAGTAGCGGCTCCCATTGGAGTAATATGAATTGACAAATGTTTTTAATTTTAAAATATGCGTTTATATAACTTCCCACAATACTTCAAGGTAATACCCGCACATTGTTGTCGTAAGGTTTCTAATGCAATACATTTGTGCGACCCTGTGTAGTATGATACAATTTGTTTCTCTAAACTTATTTTTGACAAACATATGTGTCACAAGATCTATCTAGTGTTATATACAGGGGTTTTCAACGAAAAGTAGCCACCCTCAGTATCTTTCAAAACAATTTTTTGGTCGAAAATCGCCAAGACATGTCAACAAAGACAGCAAAGGGGACATCTTTTTGCCTAAAATCCGGACGTCTGTCATCAACCCCTTAGCCGCCACAGCCACCCCCTCCAAAATTTCAAATGGCACCATACCATGTGTGACACATCGTTGGAAAGGTTATTTCATAAGGAATTCATTCTACTATTTATTTTTTTTATTCGCCTGAAATTAATACATAAAAGAATTAAAAACTATATTTTGTTTATTTCGGTTAAGCTGCTGAATATAGCAGTACGTAGATGCTTTTGTTTCATCTTTTGTTTTTTCATCTGTCAGTCAACATTCAGTTCATTTTGAATATTATAAAAGTGTCAACATGGTTTACACCACTGCCGAAAGAATCGAGATTGTGCGTTTTTATTTCAAAAATAACGACTGTGCACGAGCCGCAGCGCGTGCTTTCAATGAAATTCATCCCGATAAATTCCTTCGCCATCAGTATGTTATAAAGTTGATGCAAAAATTCATGGAAACTGGCTCAGTGACAAACAGAAAACATCAACCAGAAAGACCAATTATTAATGAACCTGTTGAAGCTGCTGTTTTGGGACACGTTGCAATGGATAACAATCAATCTTTAAATCAACTTTCCCAGGCATCGGGGGTTTCAACAAGCAGTGTATGGAGAATTTTAAAAAAGCACAAATTTCACCCATACAAGATAAAACTTGTTCAAGAACTAAACGAAGACGACAATGATCGAAGACTACAATTTTGCGAAATTATGTCTAATAATCTACTGAACAACGTGAACTTGTTGTATAATATCTGTTTCAGCGATGAGTGTACGTTTTTTTTGAACGGAGAAGTCAACAGACATAACTGTAGGTATTGGTCAGACACGAATCCGCATTTGTTTAGGGAAACCCATACCCAATATCCACAGAAACTTAATGTTTGGGCAGGTATTCTAGGAGACCACATCGTTGGCCCGTTTTTTATTGACGGTAATTTGAATGGCGCTATTTACCTTGAGCTTCTTGACACCACTGTTGATCCGCGTATAACAGAACTACTGGAAAATGACGAAAATTTGCTTGAAAATGAACTAGTTTTCCAGCAAGATGGTGCACCTCCTCACTATGTGGTTCCCGTTCGAGAATTTTTGAACAATCGGTTTCCTGGACGATGGATTGGAAGACGTGGTCCCATCGAATGGCCGGCTAGATCACCCGACCTGTCTCCGTTGGATTATTTCTTATGGGGGCATTTGAAATCCAAAGTATATGCAACACAGCCGGTCAACATCGAAAATCTTAAGCAGAGAATAACAGAAGAATGTCGGCAATTGACACCGCAAGTTCTTGCAAATGTTCGTTCGCTCTTTCAAAGTCGGCTGCATTATTG
>JABXWE010007746.1:0-14901 GCA_014611495.1 Limonius californicus
GTATCGCATCTCCGAACGTAGCTCGTGATATCGGTCCGCATCTTGGGCCAGTAATACTTCTGGGCCACGCGACTGTAGGTTTTGGATACGCCAGGATGTCCTGAGGTAGGCTCGTCATGAGCTTGAAGTAATACATGCCGATGACATTCTTTCGAAAGTACCAACTTCCATTCTTCTTCCTCGTTGGTAAGTTCAGGATAAGGGCTTCGGACGTGCTTATATAAATTGGAATTCACGACACGCCAGTTAGGAAAGCTTTGAGGATCGGCTTCCATTCTTTGACGCATGTTGATGTACCAGCGGTCTTGAACGGGATCTTCGTTCACAATATCGATGGTATCAATAACAGGAACGGATCGAGATAAAGCGTCAGGGATAACATGGTCTTTTCCCTTACGATGTATTGTGTCAAAATCGTATTGTTGGAGACGGACAGCCCAACGAGCGATTCGCCCAATAGGGTCCTTGATATTATGAAGCCACTTTAACGAATAGTGATCCGTAACCGCAACAAACTTAGTGCCCTCAATATAGGGACGGAGTTTTTCAACGGCGAAAATAACCGCCAAACATTCGCGTTCGGTGGTGCTAAATTTTCTCTCGTTCTTCTTCAACGATCGGCTGATGTAGCATATCACCCTTTCACCGTCAGGAAACGTTTGAGTTAGAACCGGGCCCAATCCATAGCCAGAAGCGTCAGTTTGAATCGTGAACGGACGGTTGAAGTCAGGACAAGAAAGTATAGGAGCTGAAACAAGACAATCCTTTATAGCAGTGAAAGAGGCTTGACACTCCTCAGTCCACAGAAACTTGTGGTTCTTGCGAAGTAATACTGTCATTGGCGCCACCACAGAAGAAAAGTTTAGAACGAAGCGGCGATACCAGGACGCCATTCCCAGGATCCTTCTGACGTCTGTTACTGATTTCGGAGGAGGTATCTTCAGAATAGCTTCGACTTTCTCCGGATCGACTACAAGGCCTTTAGAATTCACAACATACCCCAAATATCGAAGTTCAGCTTTACAAAAATGACATTTCTCGCGACTAAGGGTCAGAACAGCCTTAACTATTCTAGATATAACTTCCTGCAGGACTTCAAGATATTTTTCGAAGGTGGGAGTACAAATAATAATATCGTCCAAGTACATAAAGGCATAGGGTTCCAAGTCAGCACCAATCACACGATCAATCAGTAGTAGCCAGGTTGCAGGAGCAGCATGCAGCCTGAATGGAAGACGTTTAAATTGAAAGAGTCCTCGATTAGGTACAGTAAAAGCCGTATAATGACGAGAAGAAGGGGCAACTTTAATCTGCCAGTACGCCGATTTAATGTCCAGAGTCGTTAAATATTGAGCATCTCTTAGCTTGTCCAAAATGTGACTAACGTAAGGGAAAGGGTAGGCGTCCGGTTGACTAACTTTATTTAGCTTTCTAAAGTCCACACAAAAGCGATAGGATTGGTCTTTCTTGCTTATCTTCGCGATGGGGGATGATCAAGCAGAAGTTGACGGTTCAACCATTCCCTTCTCCAACATGTCACAAGCTCTTTGTTCACATGCTTTTGCAAGGCAGGCGCGATTGGGCAATAACGTTGTTTGATAGGGGCGGAGTCGGTCTTGATCTCATGTTCGACCAAATTGGTGCAGCCTATCTTGTCACCCATGGTAGAAAAAGCTTCATTCACCAGGCGATTAAGTTCTTCTTGTTGAGAAGCAGACAGATGTTCAGTAGACTGAATCGCTGATAATTGCTCTGGAACGGGAGTTTGAGCAAAGATCCATTCCCCGTGGCGAAGGTCTGGAATAAGGCATATCTTCTTCCAAAAAATCGGTACCCAATGTCAACGAATATGGTAAGGTAGGGATGACTAATACTTCAAAGGTTTTTACACTGTCTCTTAACCGGATGGGTAACGTGAGAGTTCCTATGCTGTGGCACTGGTTGCCATTCGCTACAGTACAGGCGGTTCTTCGAGTTGAAGTTAAATTGCAAAGATCTTTGTTCAATCGGAAAGGAAGATATTAATTGATGAGAAAATGATTCAGAAATATCGTGAGTATCTCATCATCAAAAATTCTTTTCAGAATTTCCCAGCCTTGGCGTCCGATGATAACCCGAGTCGCACCGGAATCTAATAAACCATGCCATATATTGACACACCAAGATAGGGTCTCTCGTCATCACCAGCGTGGTCCAAAATAAAGTCCAGTAAAACACGGTCCTTTACAGACAACTTGGTTTCGAAAGGGATAATAGATTTGGCCTCAGAAGAAAGGTCAAGTGAGTACGGTAATCGGTCTCTTAACGTCTCACACTTCCGTTTTCCGAACAGGTAGGGCAAGTACGCACCGTAACATCGAGACGACCACAACAGTAGCACAACAGTTTCCTAAGTTGCGGACATTGGGCAACTCGATGGTCCAGCTTCCCGCAATTCCAACAAACGCTGTTGAGACGGTTAGTGGACTGGATCCCGAATATTCAGCAGGAATCGCTTCCTGATTGGTGGACTTGGTTTCTTCCAAAGCGGCTACTTTAGCTCCATCGTGCATCTTACGGTAAGCTAGATCGGGTTCAAGAGACTGATATGGTGGAGGTGGGTTTTTAAACTTCGAGGCGCGCACCTTAGCGTCTTTTACAAGTTTACAGACCTGCCTAAGCGCACACATGTCCTGGGGACTGTACACGGCTAGTTGAGATTGCAGATACAGCTGTAAGTTGCGTCGCACCAGGTCTGTTTTTTCTAATTGGGAAGGAGGGGTCGATAGGCGACTAAAAAGATTCTCCATTACTGCGATATACACGGTTACGGGTTCTTCAGGTCCCTGAGTCATGTTACGAATCTCGTCCCATAAACTCAATTCGTAATCGCAGGGTAGGAATGCAGAGCGCAGAGCAACAACCAATTCATCCCATGACGATACTGAAGTTCTGATAGAGCGATACCAAATCAAAGCGTTGCCGGCAAAAAGTTCAACGGCGGCAGCAAATAGTTGTTCCTTCGAAACGTTACGAGCCACACGGGTCTCTTCAATTCGTTCCAGGAAGCTAGATAGTCCGGAATCTCTATCAAAAATTATGTTCCATTTATTAATGGCCAGGTAGTTTACCGACTGGGTAGTTGATCGAGGTGACACATACGTATGGTTACCCACGGCGGAAGATCTTCGGTTTAACGCGTTAACAAAAGGATAGTATGCTGAAGGCGGTCGCGGTGGTAAAGTTGTTTGAGTTGATAGCAGTTGATTGTAAGAAGGTGGTGGTTGTGAAGATGATGATGCAACAGGTTGTGGCAGTTGGGCTTCAGAAATTAAAGAAGTATGAGTTCCAAGGATTGGGGATGCGAAGCTAACATGAGTTGTATTATTAGCGGATGCAGAAGGTTGACTTGATGCAACAGTCATAGCTGGAGAGGTTTGCTGTTCATCGTCATCGAGTTCAACCAGATTTCCAATCTTCGACGGTTGTTGAAGTTTAGTTTTCAATTGATCTAAAATTTCTTGGTGCCATTTTTCCATTTCCTGTTTCCTCGACATAGCTGACGCTTCAGGAACAATCCGATTCAAACGACAGCACAGATGGAGAAGTCTTGTAGTCAAGCGTTTAAAAATTTATTAATATTTTATTATTAAATTTCAAGAGATACCGTGGCTTTGAGAACTAAGGGCCATAAATGTTTTTCTCAAATTAGAAATAATTATGTTCATTCATTACAATAGCACATGGCAAGAAATTTATGAAATATAATATTTAAATAGTTGAATGGCGCAACAGCTATTATTTCTTTAGATATAGGTACATAACCTACATAATTTTATCTGTCAATTGTTGAGATTCTCAAAAATGTAAAAATACAAGTGTTTTATTTTAATAATTTAAGTTCAGCCTAGCACTTTCTTAAGGAGCACCCTGTAGAATCAATAAAATTTTGAACCGTAATGGTCCAAAAAAATTCTTGTAGAAAATTGTTGTAATTATGTATTTTTATTAGTTATTTATTTACTGGTAGAATCCTTAGAAACCGTAAATGTTTTGATTGAACTATATATGTACTTGATGCTCCCAGCGCTTTCTGAAATATACAATGTGAGGAGATGTCTCTGGCAACTCACTGTTTTGAATACTATTCTAAATAAAAAAAATAGTAATATTTAAATCTAAATCTATAACAAACAGAACTGAAGCGAGATGAACAATTTATTTCCCAGATTGAAGCTTCAATACTGGCGTCATCTGATTTCAAACCGAAGGTATAGCAGCATGTAACAGGTTTATCAAGAGAGAGTGGTTAAGTGAAAATCTTACAGCTGTTAGTATCGCGTAGGACCCTAAGGCGCACATTATGTTTCTGTCAGTCACCAAGGAGCAACGAAAGGAAATATTAAATTTTGCTGCAAATTAGGGAAAACTCCAATAGAAATATTTAAAACCGTTGACGGTGACAACTCGTTAAGTCATACAACTTGTGTTTGACGGGTTAAGGGTTTCAAAGACGGACGAGAGGACGTTCAGGATGACGCTAGAACCGGGTGTCCACCAATCTCTCCAAATATAAGTCCCACACAGTCTGGCGAATAATCAAAAACAAACAATAGTTACATTGTGGGCCGATGTCGTTCAGATGTGTCACAACAATGCACTGGTCATGAGTATTTCAATACGATCCTACGACGCAACGCTAGAGAATGCAGTAGATTGGAAAGTCATCATTTCCTTTTCTGATAAACAGGGTGTGATCCTTAAAGGGTTTCTGCCTAAAGGACATACAATAAATAATACATTCCACATTGAAGTGATAAAAAGATTATTGTATTGGGTTCTTGACTGCGATCAAAATTGTGAAAAAAAAGAAGTTAGTTCTTGTTATATAACAATGCACCTGCCCGTTCTGAACTGATTGTGAAGTAATTTCTCATAAAACATCGAGGCCTTCACCCTGTTCACCTGACTTAGCACTAACATACTATTTTTTTAATTCTCGAAAGGAAACGTTTTCAGGAGGTAGAAGAGATTAGAACAATAATTATACCCGCGGAATTGAAAGCAGTTTCTTCGTATGCTTTTGTCGATTGTTTTCGAAAACATTTAGAACGCTCCAATAAATATATTAGTACATGGAGATTACATTGAATTAATACGAATTATTTTTATTGTTACTTAAATTGTTTCGCTTTATTGTGACAGTCCGGGAATTAACCGGCAAAACCTAATACAGTGTTGACATTTTTTATATTATTAAGACTTTCTCTAAGACTAAAGTCTTAGAAGGGGTTTCATTGAAAAACTAATTACTCCTACATTTTATCTTAAATTTCTAATGTTGAAGGTTTTAAATTATCGTAGGGCCTAAAAGTGAAATTAAAATTTGCTGTATTTCAAACTCTTACAACACATACAAAAAGTTTTTAATTTAAGCTCGATATTGTGCTTTGAATAATATACGTTATATTTACTTCTGATTTTAAACATTTTAATTTTTCCCTCCATAAATTCACGGCATTGTTGAGACTTTACTAAAAAAAAACTTTTCAGTTAACAAAGGCAAGTCGCAGTCCTCAAATTTGAAAATTACATAGTATTTAAACTTGAAGGTACATTTTTGCTTGAACACAGTTTACAATGAGATAATTTCAATTTAAAATAGTTGTTACAAATGATATACCGCACGTTAACAAAATTTCATAGTTCTAATTATGCGATTTCTAATCAAAACTACCTAAACTACACTGGATGCCATTAACAGACGTGTAATAAACTTATAGTAAAGGGTATCCAAGAACCCTACTCAGAACATTCCTTACATCGTCGGCCATTATATGTTTAGGCAAACTATGACATTTAGATACCCTAACTTTGGCATTTGGTTAAAACTAACCACCCGGTATTAGAGAGTCCCAATTAAATTTCCATAAGTTTAAATTTAAAAAATCAGATAATAATAATCTCTTTTGTAACGATAAAAATACGTTACATTATTTGCATTGTAACGACAAAGTCCGGTCAGTTGCTATGAACCACAGAATCGTTCTTGTCAGCTCGCAACAAACTGATATCATTGGCTCTTCGGCTAACAGAGCGGAGATGGAGGTTTCGTGGAAAACGCTTAAAGTTAGATGTTTTTGATTGTCACAATATACGAGGCATATCAAAACAAGTAAGCGCCACCCTCTCAAGTCAGAGATAAACGAAGATCCTCGTGAAAGGAAAGCAGTACACAGTTTACGGAGTCGAACCTACATTGTTGTTCTTCCTCCTTACTATAGTAGTTTTCATAGAATTCATACAAAATGAAAAATACACATAAATAACAAGCTATAAGTTATTAAATAATGGGAAAGTTAAATAAGTTCTTCACATGCATAAATGGAAATGTATGCATAAAAAGGGATTTCGAAACGTCCAAACTTTTGCTCGAGCCGCCACTTATTACTGCATTTGTCCACAAAAGGTTGCCCTATTCACGAAGTTACAACTACGACTATTTTTTACAATATAATATTATATTTTAATATTTATATATTTTTTACATTATCCGAAGCACTTTGCGACCAAATGTTCACTGTTTACAGCTTCCACTGATAACTGAAAATAAGCGTAGTTTTTACCGTAATTGGGCGACAGGGTAAAGGAAGTCCAAAAGGTTGATTTTCGCTTGATCGACGCCCCATGTAGAAGAAGCGAAGTAGATGGCAGTTACACTGCCAAGTATGTAACGAAGAAATAGAAAATAGTTTGCACCATAAGCATTTTCCAGAACAACGAAGAAATGCCATAACTAGGTGATAGACGCTTGTTGCTACATAATTCGACTTTAATGTTAAGTGTTAGTTCGTAGAAACGTTACGAAAACTTAATTCCAGGAGCAATTTCAACCCCAACCCATTTTCGCGGATCAATAAATATCTGCCCACATTAGAGTGTGGCTTGGCTGGCCACACTCTAATCGTTTAAGAAGTAAGACCAGCCAGCCGGAATTAATTCTTAAAATAAATCTAGCGCAAAATTCAGGACATAATTATTAATAATGCTGCCAAAAACGCGTCCAGTCAATCTCGAAAACTCTACTCGGCGTTAGCCAATGAAAACCCGCATATCGGCGATAACTTTCGGAATAACCAAAAGGTTGCGTAAGTTGCGCTATTTATGAATTAAAATAATGAAATGAATATAATAAACACTCAAATTCAAACGCTCGAAAGCCATACGAATGTTTCATAATATCATATTTTTAATGGGGGAAATCCCCTGCTTTCTTACGTGTTCTAACACATAAGGTGATGAAAATTCTGTATATTGATTTTCAAATAGTATTTTAGGGCTACTTGAACCTTAATATTTCTAATAATAATCGTTAAGTATTTTGGAAACACATTTCCCAAAAACAAATAATATAGTATAGTTGTTTTCAAAGTATTTTGCAAAACGATATAGGGTACAAATTTATTCCTACTCACTTATCCACGTCCTTTTATACCGTTAGGTGTCTAGGGTTTGGTTGGGGGTATTTCCATTTCTTCCTTTCTTCGGCTTTTTTTTTCGTGGTATCCCACGAGCATTCTCTCCTACTCAGCGTTTCCGCTATTTCGGTGTTCCAGCTCTTCCTAGGTCTGCATCGCTTTGCTTTCTCATCTGATATGGCTTTCCACACTTCCTTAACTAAATTTCCTTCTTTCATTTGAATTAGGTGACCCCACCAGCTTAGTTATTTGCTTCGTATTTCGTCCTCTACTTCTCCATTCCAAAGAGCTTCTGAAGGTATCGAATTCCATGAAGAGAAACAAATGGTTGGACTATTTCAAGTGTAATATGCGATAGAACCATAGGGACATAAGAGGCCACGGAATAGACCTTCCAAGAAAACAGCTTTCTGTACAGATCGGCTACCTACACAATAAAGAATGGTGGATGATAAAGCTTCATCTGTAATTTTCATTGTCCGATCACTGTGCTTTTCAACTTCAGTATCAATTTTAGGAAAGTTTGTGGCACATGTTTATAATTGCTATAGCCGGATGGATACAAAAGCAGCACATGGTTACTTGATAAACTCAGGAACGGGTTTCTCTCTGAAGAAGACGTTTCTAGAAAAAATTAACCAACTATAAATAGTTAACGAATCAAAAACCACATAACGTCACAAATAATATGGTAGAATATATTGCAGTTCAAAATAAAACATTATATGGTACATACATATAGTTCAATAGCCAACTCCAAACGGTTTAATGTTTGTACATCTGTTACAAAGAACCTAATGGATAAACTCAAATTCTCTTTGCGAAAAATCTGCTCTCCTTGATGATGAACTTCTTTGAACAACATCAGCGCTATAAAATTTCTCCATTCCAAAGAGCTTCGAATTCCATTAAGAGAAACCAGTGATTGGACTATATCAAGTGTAATGTGCGGTAGAATCATAGGGACATAAAAGGCTATAGAATAGGCCTTTCAAGGGAATAGCTCTCTGTAGAGACCGGGCACATACATAATAAAGAATGGTGAATGATAACGCTTCATCTGTAACTCTTGTTGTCCGATCAGTGTGCTTTTTAACGACAGTATCAATTTTACCAAATATTTCTAACACGTGTTGGAAGTTGCTATAGCTTGATAGGTATAAAAGCAACATTTGGAGAGTTAATAAACGTAGCAACTGGTTTCTCCCTAAAAAAGACGCTTCTGGAAACAATATACTAACTATAAATAGTTAACGGCTCAAATATTACACAATGTCACAACTAATATATTGCAGTTCAGAATAAAACAATGATATGGTACATCTAAACTAATGGTTGGAGAACTAAATCAAGTTTAAAAAGCGGTAGAATTGTAGAGACATAAACCGTCACCGTATAGGCCTTTTAAAGGAACATACCTCTGTAGAGATCGGCCGCCCACATAATAAAGAATGTTGGATGATCGAACTTCATCTATATAACTTTCATTGTCCGATTGGAGACTTGATAAATTCAAGAACTGATTTCTCTCTGAAAAGTAGGTTTCTGAAAAAAATATACCAACTATAAATAGTTAGCGGCTCAAAATTCACATAACACGGCAGAATACTTACATTGCAGTACAGAATACAAAATAATATAGCACATATAGAAATAGGTTTAATAGCCAGCTCTAAACGATTTTATGTTTGTACATCCGTTACAAAGAGACTAACAGATAAATTCAAACTCTTTTTGCGAAGAACCTGGACGCTTTCCTCGTTGATGAACTCCTTTAGACAATACCAGCCTATAAAACATTTCCATGCCGAGGAGCTTCTGTAGGCATCAAATTCCATCAGGAGAGTGGTTGGACTATATCAAGTCTATTAAGAAATGTAGAAATGTAGAAATCGGACACACACAAAATAGAGAATGGTAGATGAGAGGGATCTCTAATACCTCCCCATATGTCAGGGAAAATTTTCTTACCCATCAATCAACTTCTTCACTTGAAACACTTGTGGATGTGTTAATAACTAAGCCGATTTCTCTTGCAGAGCCCAAGCAAACAGAAATGTGCTTTACCCGAAAGTTTGCGATACCTAATAGTTTTAACATGGCAGCCCACTATCATCCTTTAGACATAATCCATGAATTCATCAAGCTGTAATAAGATAATTTAGTTTTCTTCTTACTAACACACAAACTAACCAATAAATCAGTTGCTACATAAAAACATAGAATCCAGGTGCTTGGATATTGTGATAACAACATAAACGTAAACGTCCCACTATATATTCACATTAAATATCGTCGTACTTCTGATAATATCTTACCAAAATACGTACCACTCAAGGTTACCTTATGTTGTATTTTTCTTAGAGTTGAGATTAGAAATTCTTCTCCCGCAGCTTATTTCCTAAAATCTTCTCTGCTTGGTCGGATCGTTACCACGTAATCGTTCAAGAATATGGGTTACAAGGAAGTAGAAAAGAAACAATAATAATATTTTATATTCTCGGAAACTTGTTAGAAATCACTCTTAAAAGTTGCTGATGACTCTTGTACAGGGTCTGCTATTAATTGCTGAAACGTTCCTTCAGGTTGGGTAGCTATCAATTCTTCTGGTAATAGTTTGGTTCTCGTAGTCTACCTGGCATGAACTGTTGGCACTGCATCTAAACAGAAAAGAAGCAGCCATAAAATAGACAGTTCAGAGCAATACTCAATTCGTGGAGTTTATTTAACTAACTCATTGTTTTAATTTACAAACTAGTATATAGAACAACGTACACACACGACAAAGTTCCTTGACTTTTAACCATTTCTGAAAAACTGTTATAAAATGTCTTATATTCAAAAAATATAATACTGAGATGGATGTTACCCCTTGGAAAGCAATAGCAAACCATCGCGGTACGGTTAGCCTTTTTAATTTGATGGCCGTGTATTATTCCTTTGCGTATCTCTTGCTACAGACTTCTCTATAATCTGCCTTAGCAGCGCTAAAGTAGAAACACGGAGGACCCCACAGGTGCCAAAGACAGAAGACCTGTGTGTGGTGGGTTGCAGTACTAAATTTTTACTCGCTACACCGAAGGCTTACATATTTTTGAATGTTTGCTTAGAAAGTAAGCGCGCTACCAACTGAGGTACCCTCCACATATTTACTGTTATTATAATAATGCTATAATAATTAATTTAGGTAAATTAGCTATCTAAACTTTAACAATTCTAGTAATGATGTGACACGTTAAAAATCACTATTGGGGTTGGAATTACCCCAGATAGGCAAAATTCATTGTTAGGGTGTAAAATAAGCCAATGATGGCTGCAGTGCTTAGAGATGCTTGGAAATCCGCGTCCTAGATCTCGCTCTTTCAAATACAATACAATACAATGGTAACATATCTTTTTTTTAACGTAAATTAAAATACTAGAGGAAAACGGTTTAGGTTTGTATAATAAAGGATATTTTTTCATGGTACAGGTATTACGGAGAGTACTGATTGAGAGGAACAGGAACATGGATCTGTACAGGGATAACGACAGAGACAAAAATATGGATAGGAACATGGACGGAAACCAAGTTCAGGCATAGAGGAGAGACAGCCATAGGAACAAGGGCATTGACAAAAACAAAGACTAGAATAAAGAACTGACACAGTTTAAGATACGGCCAAGGACAAGAACAATAACAATGGCAACCACAAGGACAGCTACAACCACAAGGACAGGGACAGAGGCGAGGACAGAGGTGAGAACATAGGTAGGCACAGGAACAAGGACAAGGACATGGTCAGCATCAAAGACAAAGACAAGAACAAGAACAAGAACAGGAACAACAACAACAACAAGAACAGGAACAAGAACAAGAACAAGAACAAGAACAAGAACAAGAACAAGAACAAGAACAAGAACAAGAACAAGAACAAGAACAAGAACAAGAACAAGAACAAGAACAAGAACAAGAACAAGAACAAGAACAAGAACAAGAACAAGAACAAGATGTTACGCTATTTCGCGCATCATTGAAATAAGGGGGGTGAAAATCATTTTGAGTAGGAGAGTCTTGGTCGAGCTGCTTCGAAAGAGTGTCGTACGCCGCTCGTAACTGTTAAATTAAATTTTCCGTTCACGTGTCCTCAAATTTCACATTCGTGGTGATTTAGAATCGCGGCATTCTAGCCGGATATAACGAATGCGGAATCTGTGAGTGCCGTTTTGGGGCTACTAGTGTTAAGAAACTCGTGGCTCGTGGAGTCGAGTTTTTTTGTGAGTTAGATTGTGTAATCTCGAAGCCCTGAGGCGTCATATTCTCCGTTGTGGAGGCTTTACATTGGGGATTACGTTACTACAGTAGCCGCGTACGTCGAAAGGTTCGAAGTCAAAGCTACCGCTACTATCTTGTTATCCATTTTCCAAATTCTGAAGTGAATGGTATCACTGACGTCAGTTTACATCTGTCGGCCGTTCCGGGCCCAAAATTTTCCGTTGGATCGCGCAGCTTTGTCGGAGCGGATCCCCTCTTCTAACTGACGCGCCCGACTGCGTTTCTGCGTGCAGCGGAGAGCGACCTGGTGGAGGGTGGCCGTCATCCTCGAAGGAAGCACCCGGAAGGTCGGAGTAAGTGACTCCTTTTCAATCTACTTTGGATCTGGTTAATGGTGAGAAGCTGCTACTACAGGTAGCGTACCAAGATTGTGATATGTAATTTGTGCAGTTTTGTTTATGGTTGTTGATATTAGAAGCTATATACTGGTAGCATTCGCCTTTGTTCTTGGCTTATAATATTTTATATGTCCCAGTTCACTTTTAATACTTTTGCCGATATCATCATTTAAGATTATATGAACATTGTTATTTATGCTGTGTTGTATGGGGTAATTTGGTACCGAATTCGGGTGGTTTATCTTGAATATATCGCGGGTGAGCTGGCAATACCTCCTATCGAAAATATGCTTACTTTACAAGACGAACAAAAAACCGTTTAATTTTAACATACAAACTGATTGTGTACATTGTTTTTGTGAGAATGTAAAATAATACAATTATTTTTTGGTTATTGGTAAATTATTTCAAAAAAGTTCTCCAAGGCAGTTTTTGATGTAGATAGGAGCATTTTCATTGTGTTTTTTGAGGAATAGGATATTTTGCTACATTTTTTGTTAAGATGGGAGATTATTAAATAAAATGCAACATGGTTGTATCAAAAGACAGTAATGTTTATTAAATGTAGAAAAATATTAAACTCTTGTAATAACAAAACATTAAGAACGCTTACCTAACAATATAACGCCACAAAAACAATATAATGTTTATTATTAGTTAGATGAAGCTAATTAAAAAATTACTCTTTACTATCTTAAGAAATACCAATGCTTTAGAGGAATTACAACGGTGCGAGGAAGTATAAAAATAATAAAATAACATTCAGGTACACAAAATAAACAACCTTTACTCTTCTCTTAAAAATAAACAACTATTCTGAAAAAGTCTAAAGTATAAAACATAACTGGGAACTCTATGTTCCAAAAAAATAAAATAATTGTTTTCTACTGATACGATAAATTATCATAAAACGCATGAGTATCTTTAGGTAACACTGTTTTTAATTCTTGCAAATGTTGCCATTTTTCTTTTTTAACTTTACATGGACCCTTTAACAATGCTGGATAATCTTCGATAACTGGCATACTTTTTGGTCTAACCGGCAATTCAATATAAGGTTTTTCATAGGAAAGCTTAACTTTAATCTCTGGAGTAGGCAGAGACTCATATTTGATGCATTTTATGTCTGTTATAACTGGATCAAAGGCTTTCCTTCCTGGTCTTATGGAGGTATAACGTAAATACTTGGATTCTGAGTAGTTTTTAAAAAAATCATGTTCCAGTATTTTGACGTCATAAGGCTTGGGAGTCACTCTACATTCTTTAGAGACTGTGCAGTAGTCGCTTGGCAGATGAGTTTCCCGGTTTCTAAATTTTCGCTCTATTAAGCTATGAACCGAATCACATTCCATTTGGGTGTGACCCGGTTCAAGATACTTTTGGTATATTGTAACTCTGTTTTTTATTGCGAAATTGAGCAATGCATTTGCCAAAACATTATTGCGATTTTGAAAACCGCAGCCATCTGAATACATTACTATAGGCAACTTTGATGTTGTTATGCATTTGGTTTCCAAGTAGTCAATAATGCATGAAGTAAATGTAGATGCACATAGTTGGTTATTCTGGTCCTCAGAGAACCAATAACACGTGACGTCCCTGTTTGCAAGATTATAGATGGTGAAGTTATGACAACATAACTTTGTTTTAAAGTAAATTTTTCCAGCAGGTAGATATGGCGACAACTTTACCGCCTGCAAGTCCATAGTTAAGCCAATGCATTCTCCCTCCTCTGCTAATTTTTTGTCTTTCGTTTTTTCTTCCCTAGCTTTGTTTTTGTTTTCAATATGAACTGTCCACTTTTCTTGATCTATATTATTGTACTTGTATGAGAAGCACACATTACATTGATCTTTCTTTGGCTTAAACAGAGAAAGGTTTTTTTCATGAAATATTTTTCTAAATATTTTTCTATTGAGCGGCTGTTCGTCATCTTTTTCTCTGCAGAAGGTGACATAAATTTTATACAAATCAGTCAAAGTATGAAAAGATTCCTCTAAGTACAATTTTAATGTGTCTCTTCTGCAATAATGAGCTGGTAACTTTGGCAACTGGTCAAAGAATTTCCTAAGTAATTTGTATTGGTTAGTGTATCGTTCTTTAGTGACATGGATTAAATTGTTTGATGTTTCAGAAGCCATGCCATACAAACTCTTACTAACCCAATCTTGAACAGTCTTATAGCCTATATCTAATGTATTAATAAACATTTGCCTACAAACTTGAAGTCGTTGCACTCCAGTATTTAAAAAATAAGTATAAGTACCTTGTCTTCTAGATTCTTCATTTCCTCTGGCCGTATTTGTTTTCATTACATTTGAGGACACAAAAACCTGCCTTTGGCTCCAATCCATTTCTTTCCAAAATGTGTTAAATATGTTTTGTCGTACTTCTTCGTTGAATTTAGAACAATTTCTTTTGTGGCTTTTCCTACATACTATAGAGTTGCAAGTAGGTTTCATTTTCCTTTCTCCTCTCTTCATATTGTGTTCTATTTTTCCATTTTCCTTCTTGCTATATCCAAGGTACGCTTTACCTTCCATTCTAAGTTTCTTATTTTTTAACCGTTTCCATTCATTTGGATCTGCTACTTTTCTTCTTTTTCTGGCTTTATTAATTTCCTCGACGTTACCCATTTCCATGTCTTCACAAGATGGTCTTCTACTCGATCTTCTATCTCCTTCGGAATCACTGTTCCTATCAGAGACGATTTCCTCTTCTGATGAAGGCTGGTAACATGATGCCTTATTCGAATCAATACTGGCTTCATCACTAATTTCGTAGGGCACAA
>JABXWE010007747.1:0-12650 GCA_014611495.1 Limonius californicus
CAAATATATCAATTAATCGATTTATAATCGTAAATCGTATGAAATCTGGCCTATCTCTTTTATAATGGCTGAAAACTTTCACAATTTGCAGTTTAGTAACTGACTTTCGCCATTCTGACAATTAAGAAGGTATAATAAATTATCTGTTTTATTAATTCTAAACTTACTAGATTATTTTAGAAAAGTAGGGGACTCTAGAGCTGGCAACAGGGCAATTTCATTTTGACATTGCTAGAAATCAATCAAAAAATATTTAAGAAAGGCAACTTAAGAAAATAAAAACACAGCCTACTGGATGGCAAATCAATCGTGAATAGTGTATAGCATTTTCATTTTTTCAAGTTTTTTATTTGGTAGCAATTTCTTTGCAACTTGTTCTAATGTTTCTTTTATTGTTTTACATTCCTCTTCCATTTCTTCTTTCTTGCTTTCTGTCTAGTAGTTTTTCTACTTCCTGCTCGTATTCTTCATTTATATTTGGATGCTTCTGTAGGGTTTTATATCCCATCTATTTTGCTGTTTATTATTTTCTTTTCCCAGGGTATCTCTTGATTTAATTCAATTAGCAAATGGTCTATCTGATTCTATGTTCTTCCATCGGGGATTTTCCATGTTTCTTTATGTATTTCTCGGTGTTTTAAGAAGGTTGCTTTTATTTGTAGTTGTTTCTCCATTCCAAAATTTATTAACCTCTGTCCATTATCATTTGTTTTCTTGTGCCTACTATATTTTCCCACTGCTGTTCTGTTTCTTTTTTCCTGTCCTACTTTGGCATTACAATCACCTATAATCATTTTTATATCGGAAATAGGTACTTTCTCATATCTAATTCTTCATAAAACTGAACCTTTATTTCTTCTTCTGCATCCTCTGTAGGCGCATGCACGTTTATTATACTTAGTTTTCTTTGGGGCTCTCTTATTCTCAAATAACTGATACGTTCATTTATTTTCTTAAAATCTACTAGGCTCGGTACTCTCGTTTTTTCAATGTAAAAGCCTGTACCTAGTCTATTTTTGCTCCTCCTCCATTGAAGAATATGTATTCATCTATCTGTTATAGTTTCATCCTTTAGATTTGTTTCCTGGACTGCTAGTATTTCCACCTTTTAATTTCTTAACTGTTGTATTAGTTGTTTTAAGGCTCCTTCGTACTTGATTCCTCTTACATTCCTTGTTCCTATTTTCCATTAAATATTTATTCAAGGCTTCTTTATTGTGTCTGTATTTTTACTTAAGTTTTTCTTCTTTTTCTCTTCCTTATTTGTGTCCGTTCTCCTTGCTGTTTTCATTATCTTGGGTCTACCTTTTTGCATCTTTGCTAGTTTTTTGCTGGCTGCTCTTCTTTCATTTTTAGGCTGCCTCCATCTTCATTTGACCATTCATATTGGACGTTGTTGACTTTTAGTTTTCGATAACCTATTTGTGTTCTCTTTCCTTTTTCTCTTTCCGCTCTTGCTACTTTTTTTTTATAGCTGTCTGGATCTGTTGTTCTTGTTTGGTTAGGTCGTGTTTTATGTAGATATTATTTCCTCTTAATCTAGCCTTATTTTTCATTATCGCCAGTTTCTCCGTAAATGAGGTTATTTCTGCCACAGTTATTTTCTTCTCCTCCTGCTTGCCAATTGTAAACATTCTTCACTTTTACGCTGACTTGTAGATTGTTCTGTATAAAATTTTCTACTTCTGTTTCGGCTATCATTGTGTTTTTAATTTCCCACCATTTTATAATAATATTATTTCTCTTCTTATCTTTCTCCTGCTTTTCTGTCCTGGTCTTGAGATCTTGTACTTCTCTGTATATTTCTATTTTTTCCTTTTTCCACTCCACCTCTTTCTTAATTAGTTCCTCCTTAATTGATTGCATTTTCTCACCATACTTCTTGATCGTATCGTTAGTTTCACTTTTTGCGCTCTGAATTTCTGTCTTTATTTCTCTCATCTCCTTTCCCATTGTTTCTATCATTGTATATAGTTTCTGCATGTTTTTCTCTTCGCTCGTATTAGCTGTTGTGTCTGTGTTTACTTGATCCTTAACTGTAGGGGATCTTTGAGTTACTCTATTTCGTTTAAAGGCCTCTGGGTCTACTTCTGGGCTGGTCTCTTTATCTTTATCTCCTCTCTTCCTCTTAAGAAAATGTTCTAGGGAGTCTACACTGCTTTTCCATTGTTTTTGCTTATTTTCTCCAATCATTTACTTATACTTTAAGTCTGGGGTAAAATTCTAAACTCGGCAACGGCGCTTTTTAATTCAGCTGCAAGGGAGTCGGATTATTTCTTCTAAATTGTTAATAATTTTTTCCATCCTTTCCGCTCCAGTGCTAGTATTTTTATTTCTGCTTTAGTCTTCCCTCTCTTTTTGCCTATTTCTTCTATTCTTTGTATCCAGCTCTTTCTGGGTCTTCCTATTCTTCTATTTCTACTATCTTCTCCACCAATCAATTCGGTTTCATCCGTATTGTATGTCCAAACCATTCCAATTTTCGTAGTAATTGGTTCTTGTTGTGTCATTTGTCTAATTTCTTCATTTCGTTTCCTATCCCACTTTGTTTTTCCCGCGATTTTCCTAAGAAATTTAATTTCCTCTGCGTTAATTTTCACTTGTAATGTCCACGTTTCACTCGTGTATGTCACCACTGTGTTGTACACTCTTATTTTAGTTTTCTTGTCTATTTCCCTTTTTCCGAAGATTGTCTTATTTAGGGCGTAATATAATTTCACACTTTTCTTTATTCTATTATTTACATCGCCGTTTATCTTCCCATGTTCTCTTATAACACTTCCTAAATATTTGTATGTTGTTACATTTTCTAGTTTTTCTTCTTTGATATATATTTCTCGGCACTGGTCAAGAATATGGGTCCCAAACCATGTTCTAATTTATGTTCTAATTTATGTAATTAGATAATGTAAACATTTGCTAACCTAACCTAACCTAACCTCACCTTGACCAGTACCAGGTTAGGTTAGGTTAGGTTAGCAAATGTTTACATTATCTAATTAGAACATAAATTAGAACATAGTTTGGGACCCATATTCTTGACCAGTACCTTCTTAACCTTGAATTTTTTAAAACTCTGTCCATTACTGTTATAAAGAGTAACGGGCTTGCACTATCCCCTTGTTTTATTCTTACATCCATATTAAATATGTCTGATTCTTCTCCATTTAGTTTGACCACTACTGTTTTGTTTATGCTTTCTATCACCTTTAATAATTTCCTTGGAACTTTTAGTAGTTTTAGACAGTCCCAAATTATCTTCCTCTGTATTGAGTCAGAAGCGGCTCTTAGGTCGATGCAAGTCATGAAGATTTCTTCTCCTTTTTCTTCTTTCTTTTCTATTATGTTTCTTAGAATGTGTACATAGTCGCGTGTTTGCCTCCCTGTCCTGCTCATCTTCCAGTTTATTGTCAATATATTTCCTCAGTCTTCTCTCTATTATTTTAGTATATAGTTTAAAGGTGGTGGAGGAGAGGCAAATAGCTCTGTAGTTCTCGCAATCCACGTATTCTCCCTTTTTATAGATTGGAATTATTATGATATTTTGCAACTCTTTTGGGATTTCTTCATTTTGCCACGATTTCTTTAAAATATGTAGTAGCCATTCTCTTCCTTTCCCACCTAGGAGCTTTATCATTTCCGGTTCGATTCTATCTTGCCCACTTGTCTTTCCTTTTTGATACCTCTCATTGCTTTATCTAATTCTTCTGTGTTTATATCTTCAAGGATTTCTTCTTCCTCGTCTATTCTCTCGTCTTCTTCTTTATCCTTTTCATTTTCACTTTCTTCCATTCCGAATTTCTTTGTAAAAAATTGTGCCCATATTTCTAATATACTTTTTATCTCCTTTTTTACTTCATTATTTTTGTTTCTTAGACCTTTTATTGTGTTCGTTTTATTTCCCTTCATGCCTCTTACTATATTCCAGTATTTCCTGTTATTTTCTTGGTATGTTTGTTCAAGTTCTTTACCGAAATCTTCCCAGCGTTTCCTCTTTGCTACTCTTGTTAAAGTATTCTTGTCTGTCTTCTTCTTGATTTGTCTCTCTGTACGTTTTCCATGCCATTTTTTTTTGTTTTTGACCGTTTTTCTTACTTCTTCATTCCACCATACTGTTTTCTTTTTCTGGTTTTTATGTTTATTTGTTTTACAAATTTCTTTTGCTGTTCTATATATTGTTTCACTAAAAGTCTTCCACCTTTTTTCTAGTGTCCAATTTTCCTCTTCTTGTTGTTGACTAATTAATTCATTGTTTACTTTTTCTTGTTTCCTCATTTTTTTTAGTCTTTGTATTTGTATTTTTTCACAATATTATTGTTTTAGTTTTCTTATCTCTACATCTTTAATTATTGTTGTTAATAGTCTATGTTGTGTGCCTATTTCTGCGTCTGGTATTGTTTTAATTTGTTTTATTCTATTTTCCATTTCTTGCGTAATATACTATGTAGCCCACTATACTTCCTGCATTTCTCTCTTCCGCTATAAAAGTGTATCTATGTGTTTGTTTGGTGAATCAAAACTACTAAATACTAGCCATAAAAAGAAGCAAACGGTACACAATAATAAATTAAGGGAAGCTACACAATAAACTTAAATATAAAAAGATGCAGGGCTTACATTTTTTACTTGTAGTTTAATGTAATTTAAAACATGAAACAGCAATTACAGTTTATTTTTTGGTACAATACGATATATTTATTATTTTTTTTAGTATCAGATTCACAAGTGGGAGATATCAAAATGAACAAATCATCTTCACAGACTTTCACAACACCAGCTGTAAACCGTTTAGGTTGGGGAGGGGACATAACTGGACAAATAAAGTCAAAACAGAACGAGGTATGATGAAATTTTACCACGGTGAAGTTTTGATTTTCATATTTATGTTCATTTTAGATACAAAAATCGGTAAGCAGTAGACTTGAGGTAAACATGAAACTAGAACAAGATGATATGGAAGGAGTGGATGAAAAAGAGTGGGACGAATGAATACACAAAAATGTATTTTAGTTTCTGGGTGTAATGGGTAGTGTTACATTTGGGCCTTATAATATTATTATGCAGTTGGTTATTTTCTTGGGTGTTGTAAATAATTAAACTTAACAGTTTCTTCCGTTTCAGTAATTACAAAAGATATCGTAATTGTTCGACTATATTAACCGCCTGATATGCTAAATTTATTTAATGTAGAAATATTATAATTTTTCTAAACTAAGTTTATCTAGCGATGTAAAGGGTATATCTGAACGATGCGAGATATTAAGTGTATTGAAAAAAATGGCCATTTCCCAAGTATGATATCATCTGCATCTAGTCCTTTGATGAAGTGCTTTAAATATTGTTTGTACATGACAGTTGTGTTCGTTGCACGTAAGTTTATATTTATTCGATAATTTTATATGTTAATAGAATTTTTATTGCACATTTCATTACAGGTACTATTTTGCTATTAATTAAAATTATTGTGGTATATTGAAATTATTTTATAGCATTTTGCAAACAACTGCTTTGATTTACTTGGGTCTCCTGTGAAACAAAGTTTTTCTCTCAAAATATGTATTTAGAGTATACTCATTTAGATTTTTTAGGGAGACTGTAGTATTGTTGTATATTAATTTTTTTATCTACGAGATATTTAGCATATAATATGTTTATTTTAAAAATATGCACAATCAAGTAGGTAGTCCAAGAAAAATGAAATTGAGCACTGCCATAAGCACGGTGGTGATATTTCATGGTTATACATTCCATAAGGGTGGGTTTATCCGGTTCAAGACAGTTTAGACTCCACTATTTTTTATATTTTACATATTTATAAGCTGTAACATAAAAAGAAGAAAAACCATAATGTTAAGCTACTTAATGCTTACAGTTACAATCAAACATGGCACGCTTGAATTATTTGCTCTTTCAAATGCAAAATACAAGTATTGAAAAATTACGGTTTATTAATTTGTAGTGTCCATACGTTGTGCAATCTATAAATATTGTTTTACAAAGCATCTTGATAGTTTTAACCAGTGTCATCTCCCAGTTGATGAGTATTCTCAGGAAAATAAGATCACCAGTGGGATTAATAAGGCATCATGTTTTAATTAACCTTCCATTCATTAAGATATGCACGGTTATTTAATTAGATCTCACACTGTAGATAGAGGTAACCCGCCCTGTATAATATGTGGTGCCAATATTGCATTTATATGAGTATTTGATCTCAGTCAAAGTCTTGCTCATTTTAATAAATTTTATATCGTAGCAAGTGATTACTAATTGCTCTCAAAATAATTTATCATATTTATATATCTCTTCTTGTTAATATTTATAAGCATCAATTTGTAGCCGAGCTTTTTTTAAATTTTTGCTTATATTTTAATCTTTAAGAAATAGTGGCACATAAATAATTTTCTTATCTTTATTCATACTTGTGTAACTTTCACTTATGTGATAGTGTATGTAGTATTCTATTTACTTGTGTATTGATAATGCTGGTGTATCTGTATAGTAAATAAATTTGTAATCCATAAAACGTTGTTATTGTGGTAATAATTTTGAATTTTTAAATGTATACCCAAAATTACTGTGACTTTGTCTTCTGTATTGTTGTTTTGTCGCACACTGTTACGTGTCAAACGAGCTTTTCCATCAACCCGTAACCGGATAGGTGGAAAAAGGCCTACAGCTTAGCTCAGAGGAGTAGGGGGAGTTTGTGAAAATCGCTTACGGGAGAAAATCTTTAGTTGTGTACAGAGCGAGTCAAAATCAGTGGGCGCCACCTTCCAAATCCAGCTGATAGTAGGTCCTCCTGGAAGCCCGAGAGGCCAGCAGCTTACGGGAATCGGACTCACCATTATTGTGCCTCCTCCTATATATATATACGAAGCTTGCAAAATTCGTGCACAAACAAATACAGACACAAAACAATAAAAGATACTGAATTTTAAAACATATATAATGAAATTATGGGCAATACAACAGAATGACAGCAAAAAAACGTGATTTTGATTAACTCTATTTTACAAGTATAATTATTTGAGCGCTCAAGCCAAGGGGTTCGCCGTCGTTGGCGCACGTAATTGGTCCAAACGACTATGCAGCCAGCGACGCCGGAGCTTACAGGAAAACACAATACATATAAAAATTTCTCTTACACTTTGTACTACAAACAAAGACAGTCGGTGACTGAAGGTCACTTCTTGTTTTCAAAAAAAAAAGATTCAATTATGTTGAATTTTGCAAGTAGCGCGTAAGGTTTCTTTTCACAAAAACACAAAACTTTAGTTTTTACCCTGAATTTTGATGCAGGCACAATTTCAAGGAGTTGAACAGAATCATGGTAAAAATCCGCATGTACGCCCCTGAAGACTGGATGAAATGGGCGTCCTTCACAACAGCGTCGCAATGTGCAGGTACAGATAACACTAATCCGCCAAAGGCGATCGGCTAATTCGCAATGAATTGCCTCTTGTTTGGGTTTAAAATTCCTAGCGTACTTCTATAAGATCCGACAATGGTCGAAATTCTGTTTTTACCCCATGGTAAAACAGCGAAACGAAAATTACACCAGGTATACCCGTCGAAAAACCCAAGCCGGCACTTGCAGCACTCAAATTATTTACGGCCCACGATTGATGTAATTTGGGAGACCGGAGTTCAGAGAAGATCGAAGGCTGACTTTAATTTCGTAACGGCCCTCGTAGATGGACTCGAGCGACCGGAGCCATTCAAGATGTAAAACTGACTGACGAACTCTCGCAACTCAAACCTGCATTACCCCCAAACTATTGCAACATAATTTGAAATATCATGAAAATGTTCTAGAACCATTCGGCACGTAAATTCCCAGAGGCGTCTAAGGTCAGGCGTTAGAAAAACAATATTCCGCAATTTCGGCTTACAAAGGGAACATAACTCAATCTTGGAAAACAAAATAATAACGAAAGCTGTGACCAACATAAAACTGCAATTAAAATAGCGTTTTTAATTCCTACGAAGCGGCAAACAAATTACGAAATTAATTCAAATAGAGCGCAATTTTTAAAAGAACATAACAACACGTTGCCCATGGGAAGCGATTATTGCAGAACGCCCAAAACGCCGACTCTGTATTTCGGATGCCCAAAATGCCGATGAAGCTCATAATGCCGGCTGCTGTTAACCGACCCCACAGAAAATATCTTTGTGTCGAAGACGAAAACGGCTGAACTTTGCGTGTCCATTAATATTACTCTATATATAACACTTTGTCAAATCCAACCGAAACGCCGACAAAAGAATGTGACTAACACACCGAATTCTCCTAACGGGCACTTAGTCATCCACAACCAAAACGACAATATACGTAATTGTGTATATTTTAATAATGTGCATGCAAAGTCAAATGGTCTGGTAGAATAGAAGAAAAACATTAATACGTTTTTAGTATCAAATATCTACTCTACTGTTAAGATGTGGAAAATATCAAATAATTTCCACATAGTTAAATTAAATAAATGCGTCTTTAATAAGAGGTTTTCAAGTAATAACACTTTTTTATTATTTTAGGTAAGCACGTGCAGGGTAGAGTACACGCGTGAAAGAGCACATTGTCGTATTTTGGAAAAAAATCCTTCAAAAATACATTCTTGTTTAATATTCAACTACTCTTGTACACAAATAAATTCTAATAAGAGGTAATGTAAATCTTCCTTTCACACCTTTAAATCTATCTTGGGTTTGAAAAAAATTACTATTTTGATAGGAAAGCATGTTTTCGTATGAATGAAATTGATAAGAGCTTTTGCATCTTAAACACCAGTTTTCTTAAATTGCAGTGGCGTGCCCATGGGGGGGGTCGGGGGTTCAACCCCCCCCCAGGCTCAAAAGTGAAAGCAAAGCAAGAAAGAGAGGAAAACCGAAAAAAAATTGTTCCTGTAATAGATACAATTCTTTTATGCAGACGTCGGTGCATTCCATTAAGAGGACACCGAGATTCTGGCTCTATTGAATCTGCTGAAGAAACAGTAGAGAACGAAGGAAATTTTCAAGCAATACTAAGATCGAAGTTACGTTCTGGAGATCAATAATTGAAAAAGCACCTGGAAACTATGTCAAAAAACGCAACATACTTAAGTGCAAAAACGCAGAACGAAATTATTTATACATGCGGCAAAATCATAACCCATAAAATATGTGAGAAAATTAATGAAACACAATTGTTCTCTGTCCTGACTGACGATTCGACTGATATCTCAGGTACTAAACAATTCATTTTGTGTTTACGTTTTTTTAATGAATCTAGTTTAAAAGTTGAGGAACACTTCGTCAAGTTTGTTCCCGTAACAAGTATGACTGGCGAAAATTTAGCGAACGTTCTTTTGACTACTTTGTCAGAACTTATATTGATTGTAACTACATATATGATTGGACAAGGATATGACGGTGCGTCAGCTCTCAGCTAGAGTGGTGTATTTCATGCCGTCCAGGCCTACGTACGCGACAAACACAGTTGTGCTCTGTATGTTCACTGTGCTTCGCATTCTTTAAATTTAGCGATATACCATGTTTGCAACGTCTCTCAAATAAGAAATTGTATGGCAACATTAGCAAAAGTTGCCAATTTTTTTAGAACTGGGAAACGGCAGCATGTCTTCCAAACAAAAATTGAGGAATTGTGTCCTGATACAAAGAAAAAAAATTGAAGCAACTGTGTCAGACAAGATGGGTGGAGAGGCATGATTCCATATTGACGTATTTGAAATTACAAGAAGTTAGTTCTTTGAACAAAATACAAAACTATTGTGATAAAGATGCTTCCTCGGATGCGTATACACTAGTTAAAGTAGTTTTAACCATTGAATTTCTGTGCAAAATTTTGCAAACAATTAATACGGACTTGGGTAGCGCTGTTGCCCTTGCAAGAAGTGTCGGAAATACTTTACGTAACATTTGAGAAAATGCTGAAAATGAATTAAAGCAAATGTTTAGCCAGGCAGTAAAAATATGCGAAAAATATAATGTTGAGATAACAGTTCCTCGAACTACCGCGAGACAAACGCAGCGGGAAAATGTACCATTCTCTTCACCTGAAGAGTATTACAGGCGAGCGATTTATTTATACCCTTCTTAGACTCCTTTATATTACATCTGAAAGATCGACTACTGAAACATGAAAACATTTTAGCAAGTTTTGATGTAATCTTTCCAAATGCAAAAACGGATGTAGTCGACGAGCAGAAATTACGAAAGTTATATATATTTTATGAACACGTTTTAGATGCTCACAGTTTTGACATAATATTAGGGGAGGTGAAGCTTTGGGAAAAAAATACTAAATGAAAGCACCGACAGCCCGAAAAGTGCAATAGATTCATTAGTTTACTTAAAAGAAAGACATCTCGAACTATTCCCGAATGTTGCTAAACTTCTTAAAATATTTATTACTATTCATACAATAGGTACAATACAAAGTACAATTTCAACTTTAAGAAGGTTAAAAACTTATTTAAGAAACACAACAGGGCAAGATTGGTTAAATGGTTTAGCACTTCTTAACATTCACAGAGAAGTTCCTGTTAGTATTGACGAAGTAATTTATGACTTGGCCAAATCCGAAAAACGAAGACTTGATTTTGGATTGTAGGTTTTTTAAAATCAGTTTCGTTTCTTTTTAAGAATAGTTTTTTCTTTGGCTTTTTATTATATTTTTTAATTACCAATCTTAGATTTTTTTCTCCACCTCCCTTTCTCCCCCCTTTCTCCTCCCCTCCCATATGCTGAACCCCCCCCCAGACAAAATTTCTGCGCACGCCACTGATACTAATTAAAAGAAACGCTTATTACCTTGAAATGTGAAATAACAACTCAATCAACTATCTTCCTGGGCGTACAATTTAAGAACGTATTATGACAGGTGGGGTGTGAATTACCCCTGCCGAACTAGAACGCGCCCTATTCAAAAACACGCCAACTTATTACTGATCTTAAATGCTAATACCGTAGAAGCGACTATATGTGGATGCTAGCGAGCAGTCCCCACCCTTAGGCGCGAATTTCAAAAAGTTACATGCAATTTTCGACGCTTGCGGTTTGTCACACCCCACGTGTCGGACGAAGGAACAAGGACAACGAAGGACAACTAGGGGTTGTCTCTACAAATAACTACTGCATTACAATCCTGCTAGGAATATTTGGTTGTGTTAAAGTATTTTTTCAAGAATATTAAAGAATACATACGCTACGTATATCTTCAAAAAAGAGTTGCCCATTTTCAAATTTTACTAACTGCTAAAGTAAAATTAAATAAAGGGAAATATGCCCAATACGGTTGTAATGCGGTATATGTAGGGATGGCTACTTGTATAATATTACAGGGTCTTCGCAGAAATTGGCTAAACATGCCAGTAGTGAATTTTGTTACGGTAAACGTATATCGTCATTTTCTGTGGAACACATATCGAGTGTCGATAATTCGGTTAATAAGTGACGTTTGATTACTAGTTATTTTGTCGATTGGATAGTGGAGCACTGCGGAAGTCGTTCAAGTGGTATTCATAGTGCAGAATAGTTCGCGCTGGTCAGTACTCGGATGGATCGATCAATATGGTGGCATATGCAACCGGTCGTGCTTCAGAGCATACGTAAAGCCGTCGGTCTCGGTTGCCATGCGAACACCTTTGATAACCAAAAACCATGTAGCGGAACTTCTCTTCTCCGTTCGACAGGCTAGGTTAGCAGCCTCCTGCCCGGCATACGTGTAAAGGGGGCTCACAGAACCTACTTAGTTTAGGTAATTAACAGGCCTAGACACAGCAGAAGAATAAGAAGAGAAGATTACTAGTTGTTTCCTCTATAATACCTCTCCATTATTATTAAAATACTCAACTATACAAAAATAGAGTCAAATCGTACGAATTTTTACGTTAGGTTTGATGTTATTGGCACAAAATGGGATACACGTTGGAATAGAAAGCATTTATGTTAGAATTCTACTTTTGTAATGGAACAAAGATTTGGATGCATTCAGTGCGAAGCTACTTAGAAGTATATTAGTTGGAATATTTCGATATTGCAGATACTAGAAACAATTCCAAGAAATCCTTGAATTGGTGTATAAAACTGTTTCTTTAGAATGCAAAATGCGTTACCAAACGAAGGGTAGTGAGACACCACTGAAAACCACTGCAGAAATATCGATGCTGCTTTTATGTAAAATTATCGCTATTTATATTCGTGCTTTGTTTATAACCAATATCACGTTTATGAGTAAGGTTATGCATGCGTTATTGTGCTACATTCTACATTATGAGTTGAGACTAATAAAATTTCAAACTATTCTACAATTTAGACGACGAGGTTTTTAAGCGCCTGTAATTTTTATATTTATATATTATAAACAAAAAGTACCTACTATAACTAAGAATCGGTTATTTCCGAAATGATTATTCAAATAGAATATTTATATAATGCCAAGCATATAAACACGAGCATAAATTTCAACTTTGCTGTATCCATTTATTTTAATTAAGACTTAATTCACCGATTAATTGCAAGGTAAACTATGGCATATTTCATACTGGAATTAATTATTCCTCCTTAATAATTAAATTCGATTAAATGCACTCTAGAATAATACTTTTTTTTCCTCACTCATTCGTACTACCGTCCCCCCCCCC
>JABXWE010007748.1:0-12398 GCA_014611495.1 Limonius californicus
ACGGCTCAAAAACCGAGTCAGGAACTGGTGCAGGCATTCACGGTGTAACGCCAAGGCAAAGTTACAGCTTTGCACTTGGCAGGTACACCTCCGTTTTTCAAACGGAAATATACGCGATTCTTTAATATGCGCGGGAAAACAAAAGAAGGGCCTATGTAGGTAGGCGTATCTACATCCTATCGGACAGCCAGGCGGCCCTAAAAGCACTATCAAGCTCCAAGGCCTCATCCAGACTGGTCTGGGAATGCTACGAAGTACTCAACGACCTGGCAGGACAGAACACCGTGAGGCTGCTCTGGGTGCCGGGCCACTGTGGGATCGTAGGAAATGAAAAAGCGGACGAACTCGCAAGGCAGGGCTCCGCAGGGCCGTTTTACGGGTCTGAACCTGCACTGGGAGTATCAAGATATGCAATCCGTAGCGTAATCAGCGACTGGATTTGCAGCCAACACAAAACCTACTGGCTAGACAGACCAGGGTTAACCCATAGTAAGGCATTCATTAAAGGACCTTGCAGGCATAAAGCAATAGAACTGCTTAAGCTAAGCAGGATGCAGCTAAAAATCCATACGGGCCTCCTAACAGGGCACATGACTATTAAGGATCACCTGATCAGGATCAAGAAATTTGATGGTGACCCCACATGCAGACTCTGCAGTGAGGCACCAGAAACCGCAATGCACATCCTATGCAGCTGTAATGCGCTGGCTGGAAAAAGACAACGCATATTCGGGCAACCATACATGGAACCAGAGGACTTTGATACGCACCCCGTGAGTGGCCTGTACGCCTCGGTACAGGGAAGTAAGATCACGGACTGGGTGTGAGCAAATACCAGGGGGTACACAATAAGCCTTATTGGCTGAAGTGTCTCCGAAACCAAGGGTAGACGGACCAAGGGGAAAAAAAAGTTTTAAATCACTATATTTATTTGATATTCCAACTCTTGAAGTAAAATTTAAACTTGAAAAATGTCGAAATCCTAGCAGTTCCAGTATTTATAAGGGTAGGTAGGACTGCCACTATGTCATCTCTTTCTACCAGGGCAATATCTTCTCTGTCCAGGAAAACAAATGTATTCGAAGTATTTTTTCTTTTCGAAAATTTTATTTCGTACTCTTCCGTCTTTATATGAAACGTTTCCAACAAAACACATTGCAGATAATTTTGTACAAAATTTTGCAATTAAAAAATCATCTACTTTCACAATCTTTTCATCATTGCATTCTGTAGAAAACTGACCTATGGTTGCATCATCATCTGATTCCTCTTGAAAATTTACGAAACTGCCCGAAGAAGTTTCACTGTCTTTGTCTTCGATAATCTTTCGTTTCGTTGTCTCTGACATTTGCAGAGAAAATTTCGGTCTCTTCTCAGTTAGGCTGTCTGTAATTCATTTAAGTTTATGGTTGAAGTATAAATCTTGGACTTACATTATCGCCTTCTTCTCTTAGTTCGCATTTTCTTGGTAGATTTGAGTAACGATCTAATATCTTCAATTCGAATCTTAGTTTTCATCTCATTTTCTATTTAGTGTCTGCCGTCTTCCTCTTTATTTTCTTCTTCGTTTCTATTTTCTTCGTCTTTCGAACAACCTGGTTGTACCATCTGATCTATGTCATTCGTAGCCTTGTTTGCTGTTCTACTGTTAATAATGTTATGTTTGTAATCGTGAAAGCTTGACAGAATGATATTTTGGTTAACCCACCTATGTTTCTAATGGTAATTACTTCACCAGGATTGCAGAATAACCAGTCGTTAAAAGCAGTTGCCAGAGATGATTTAAATGTCCCGAAAGCTCCTACATCGAGCGGTTACAACCGAGGCGTGGTGTTCGGAAGGAATGTCAACAATTCTATTCCAGACTTCTGCTTCTATTGACATATGAGACCCAGAGTTGTCGAACAATAAGAGGATTCTGTTTCCTTCAAAGCAGCGAGTCTGTTTCATGACATGTTCAATAAATTTCACAAAAAGTTCTTTAATCATCCATCCCCGTTTTTTGTTGAGGAGCAAAGACGAAGAAATATTATCAGCCTTAGACTTACATTTTTCTAACAAAGAGATATCCTTGGAAAAAATCTTCCACTTTATCTTCATTAAAATCTATTGATCGTGATAGACTGGTGTTTTCCGGTATTCGTAGGGAAAGGTCTGGATGCCCCCTGATAAAGCATTTTTAGAAATATCTATAATTAACTAAAAAAATATTATTTTCGATGATGCTGTTTTACAGTCTTGCCATTGGGGTGGAAATGTGCATTTAGGTATCGTAGACGCAAACTCATAATATGCAAGGCATCAGATTTGTTTGTAAGAAAAGCCATTGTTTAACTGTGACACTCTTTTATGTAATTCTCCAAGTTTTGTTCCTCGGTCGCCGAAAAAACTTGTTTTACGGGGCATTTACTTTGAAATGTTTTGTTCTCTTCTTCGCCAGATAACATTCCAGAATCAGATAATCTGGAATAATGCTCGTCTATTCCTTGATTTTTAACTTCTTTAGTTTTCCTCCAGACAATATTTACTAGGCAGAATACCTCCCTGGTTTGCAAACGAGAATGAGCGTTAAAATATTATGTTTCGGTATTGGGAATTGAAACACACTCCTTAATTACTGGTAGATACCAATTAATAAGAACAGTTTATTTGGAGGAGAATTGCGGTTCTCATGTAGACAACCAATATTATAATATGTTTAATATTCTCGCAATTTCTTTTTCAAAAACCAACTTATGTAATATTTTCAATCACTTTACTACGTAATATAACGCCTAGAAGCTCCCATTGTCTCGATGAGGAATTCCAATTTTATGTAGGCAACCAATATTACAGTATGGATATAATTCAAGCGATTTCTGCTTCTAAAGTTGTAACGCCTAGTTGGCAACAACAGTACTACTGACTACTAAGGCAATAAAAAAAACTACCGGTAAGTTTCAGGTGTCGAGAGTAAGGGTCGACCAGCTACAGTCGAAGAAGGGGGGGGGGTTAAATAAAAAGCCTAGGCGCCACCTGTTTTGAAAATTAACCTTAGCCCTCGACGATGTCACGATGGATAAAACAGGAACCTCCCTGGAATCTAACTTACCTTTGACGATTGCTAACTTAGAAAAACTATGGGGAAAGAAAAACACAATTAAACAAGAAAGTCCGGACAATTAAACTTTACTGCACATCAAACGACAACAAGATCAACATACTGGAAGATTAACAACATAGTAACACACAAAATTATTAACAGAGAACATTATTTATAAAAATCGGCAAGACAATTTACGGGACGCAATAAAACGAAAGAACAAATTCAAGTTATTATAATAATCAAAATTACATACAACGCGACAAAATTCCAAGTATTCGAAGTCGACGAGATCTCGTTACCCAATACCTGGATCCAAACATAATAGACCTATCAATGTAATTCAATAAAACTTTAACCTTTCGCAATATTTCCCAAAATTTAAATGGTAACAAAAAAAAAAGGTTTGACTACAATTTCCAAATTAAACATGAAAAGTACAGATTTAAATTACAACAGAAGTCTGACGACAATTTCCAAATTAAAAATGAAAAGTACAGATTTATCGAACGCACCTCGTATAAGTTCAAAAATTCAAATTGTTATTATGTACCACGGAACATTATCATCAAGCGCACATAGCCGTGGAAACACATGGTTGATATCGATGCTTCGAACTTCGCTGCTCTCTGCGATAAACGAATCCATTGAAAGTTCGCCAGGTCTGCTTTGCTTCAAATTGAACAAGATGACCATGAATGCTTAAATATTGAAGACTCGAGCGGGAATAATTTCCAAACCGTATGAAGTCCATACGGGAAAAGACGCCTAAATAAATTCAAGGGAAAATTGCAATAACAAACAACAACAGCTTAAATTTCATTCTTACCGTACGATGAAATTTTTGGCGATAGGGAACCTCTAGGTCAACGGCACAATCAAATTGGGTAAAAACCCTAGGAAAATTAACTCTCATACACGTCCTAGCGTTCCTCCAAAGAGGGCAACCAAACCCAAGGAACGACGGCATAAGGAAAAATTCCTCTAACAACTACGGTCTTAAATTGGGAAATCCATCCCTAGCTTACAACAGCTAACATAACCGAAGCAGCGTGCACTACCACGAGGATTTCTCAACTAACTTCCCCGATCCGCGTAGCATACGACCAGCAAGTAAAAGTTAAACGAATGCAAGTCAAAAAGTTACGAGTTCGAAATTCAAATAAATCCCAAAAATATTCAAAATATATGCAACCCAAATTGCGAAAATGAAATCTAAAGCAAAACAATGAGGCGTGCAAAATCGGAACGTTACACGACCTATCACGCGATCAATGATTAGTAAATTTCAATGAAAATGTAGGGAGACGGGAGGTACTACAGATAGATATCCCAAACAGTGGTCGTTCAGAAGTGATGAATGAAGACAAGAAAATCGACATTTTTTTACAAATCGTAAAACTCAAATTGCACTTCCCTACAAGTCGCAGCAGAAAATGATGTTAGTCAGCGTTCAATACTTAGGTTATAGAGAAAAAATAGTATCATTCTTTTAAATTTTTTTCTCTCTTCAAACTAATGAACGTTTCACATCCTCTTTACGGATGAAGCATCTTTTTCTTAAATGAAAAAGCTATTCGTCAGAATTGCAGTTACTAGAGTAAGGAAAATTCTCATTGGATGTTTGAGGCACACACAAAAAGTAAACGTCTGGGCTGGGATAGTGGACACAAGAATAAAAAGTACTATTTTCTTTGACGGAAACCTTATTGGGGAAAGGTATTTATAGTTTCTACAAAATGGCCTTAGTCCAGAACTTGCGATAGCTTACTTAAACCAAGACGATCCAGATGTGCCAAATAATTCCCTTTGGTATCAATCAGATGGCGCATCGCCACATTATGCGGGGATAGTGGCCGGCTAGGTCGTCTGGCTGTACTCCCACGATTATTTTTTATAGGGATATCTAAAGAAAAAATGTTTATTGTACTAGACAACAAAACGTAGATGACTTTTAAAATCGTATTAGACATGTCATTCATAATGCTTTAAGAGAATTTGTGAATAGACTTGCTTACTGTCAAGAAGCTAATGGGTGGAAGTTTGGGCATTTACTTTGATACCTGAAGTTGTTTTTCATTTCAAAAATCTTTGATTTATTGGTTTATCTGTTACTGTTTATTTTGGTTATTAATCCGAGTTTCAGTTTCTTTCTTAGATTCCATTAAAAGTGTTTCTAAACATTCAGTTACTTACTTCTTGCAATTTTTGTATTTAAAGTTTCAAAATGTGTATATTGTAATTTATACAAATGAAGCATCTAACCAAATCACGGACAAAAATTAGGGGCTGCTATTTAAAAAATTCTGATGACGTCATCACTTAAGAGCAAATGAATGTGGGAAAATGATTTTGACATACAAATGTGTATTTTTGAAGAATAAAATCGCCGTGTTTTAGGATTTTTACAAAAATCATTTGTTTCAGTTGTATCAGGTATGTTCTAGAGTTTTGGTACGCACTGTATATACCCTTTATTTACAATTAAAGCAATATACAAAATTTCCACACAATACTAAAGAATCACCCGCTTATAAATATAATTACATATAATGCAATGAACTGTTTGAGATCTACTACAAGATATTCATTAAATACGTCCGCTACTGTACCTCCGAATCGATATCTTGGCATGGAGGGTTACTCGAAATTTATAGGCGAGGCCACCTCGTTAATGAAACATATGTATGTGCCTGACAGAACGATGCCTCAGTATTCAAAATAGTTTCTTCTAGATACATGTAATGTTTAAAGTGGATAAATTCGGGTTCAATTGTTTACTTTTTCAATTCAAAATCTAAAAATAAAATAGATTAACTTTATTTCTATATTTATGTGATGCGTGAGCTTCAGACTAGCATTTACATTAAGCAATTTCCTTTTCATGAGAAAAGCTTTTATAGCGAAGGACAGACAACGTTTGCACGCAGAATAATCCTGACGCGTTCTCTACATCCAAGGATGCATTGACGTCCGAACTGTTAGTCCCGCTAGTTGTTTCCCTATTGTCACACTGAAATGGCTGATCTAAATATAGCCAGCGGACGCATTTTCCGCCAGTTTATGATGAGATCTGAAGCAAGTGGCTGTTGTTATCTTGCCTTCATATCAGGCAGTGTGGTATTGTGTTTACTGTTCGCACATACGGCTTGAAATGCATGTTCAGTATTTGCATAATTTTTGAACATTGCATTAATTATAAACGATATACATCTGAAGAGGTGTAAAACTGTCACGTTTACAAGACACGGCTTATCATATTTCAGCAAACTCAAAACTATTGTCATTGGTTCAGTTCTCTTCGCATAACATTATCTTAATTAATCGTGCAGATAAAGGTTCATGTTATGTACAAAACATTTAAGTTAATAAGCCAATCAACCACCATATCGAATGAATGCTAAAAATAACTCCATTACAAAAATTACAGTGGAGGTGGCAACAGATTCTAATGAAATTTCACGTTTGCTGAAAACAGTATAAAATCATACGCGAATAGATGTAGCAGGTTCACGTTCAGTTCTTCGGTAATTTTTAGTGATTTTCCTTAAAATGTGCATTTATTGAGTACCAAGACGTCCCAAACCTAAAATGAAGTTTAAAATACATTACTGGCCAGGATTAACTTTCGGGTTACACATATTTACTTTCCTATTGACGTAAGTTCGTTTATATCGTTTTCTGAACCAAAACTGTTGCGCCGTTGACGCTACATAATTATTTGTTTCCAAGTTTTATAGCATTACCATGGGCGCCGCCAGGCAGACGCCAAAGGGGACTTGACCCCCCTGAAAACAAACTTGCCGCATTCCTTTTTTATACATTATTCAAAAATGAAATTACGCATAGTGTAAGAGGAAAGAAATATCATGTTGACATTTTATATCCTTTCGTGTACAAAAATATACAGTTGTAAATCCCTAGCTTAATTAATTACAGAGATTATATTGAAACGGTGTCCACTCACTTGCTCACGTCCATTTGCTCGCCACCGTTTGCTAGCCTGACGTTTGCTGTCGGGTCTCTATACTCGATAACTACTTGTTCACATGCTTATTGCTGGCGGGACAGATGCTCGACGAACAATTTATTGTTCAAGTAAAATATTAGATGTAGACTTTTAGTATGTATGCTTTTGATAATTCTCAAAATCGCTCAATTCTTCTAAAGAATGTTGATAGTCAAAACAGATTGCTTGTTGTATTTGAATGTATATACGCTAATATTTACCGTGTCGGTCTTAATTTTTAAACTAGAGAGTTTAGTAGAAAATCACTCGATTTGTCTCAGACGGTTTCAAAATTGCAAACTAACTCTTTTAAAGAAAATTCTACAAAAAATACATTCTAACTTCTGCACAAACTTTTTCTAAACACTTATTGAGCGTAATAAATAATAAACCTCTATCCACACACTCATATAAGGACAGGTGATTTTGTAACTATTACTTATTTGAATACATAAAATCTCAAAATCTATTTGTTAAAAAATTATCACTTTCGCTATAACTCTGGTATCCGAAAATTTAAGTAAAGTTTTTAATTATAACGTAAAATATGTAGTAAATTATATTACGAACAATGGTGCCTAACAAAAAAACCTTATTCTTCTGCATTGATGTAGTTATACTTAATACAGCGAGCAAGTTGTCTGTCGAGCAAATGGATGGCGAGCAACTGTTTTCGCAAGCAGCGTTCCCAGCGAATAATCGGTGCCGAGCAAATGGCAGCGAGCAGGTGGTGGCGAGCAAATGACCTAGAACCATTGAAACAAACAAAAGCATAGCATGGAAAAAATTACATTTGAACTTTGCGTCGCGGTTCTTTCGAGACATGTTTTCGATAGATAGGGACTTTGTTTCGACATTGCGCATTGTGTTTTTAGTAGTACGAGTATATCCCATGGGCATTGTTTATTTAATCTTAATATTTTTTCAAACATAGATAAATGTACAAGGTAAGTCATTTACAAAGTAATACTTTAAACAGCTCGCTCATTTCGAAACTAAGGTACTAATTACGAGAGGGGTATTGATAAGTACTTAGCCTACCATATAAAACGCCACAATATTTTAAAACAAATTTTAGTTATTCAACATAATCTCCTTTAAGACTTATACATTTAGCAGAACCTCCATATAGTAATTCTAAGCAATTTAAAAAAAATTTTTTCTTGGTCTGCAAACCACTCCTCGACGACATATATTGCTTCGTCATTTGTCGAAAATCTTTTACCTTTCAAATGTTTTTTGACTTTTGGGAACAAATAATAGTCTGACGGTGCTAAATCCGGAGAATAGGGCGGGTAGTGAACCAATTCTAAACCAATTTCATCAATTTTTTGCAGTGCAATCAACGACTTGTGAGCAGGAGCGTTGTCTTGCAAAAAGAGCACACCTCTGGCAAGCTTTCCGTGGCGCTTTTCCACAATTTTCTTATGTAATTTAGTTAGCAACTCAGTATAATATGCTCCCGTGATAGTTCTGCCCCGTTCCAAATAATCTATCAGAATTATCCCATCTATGTCCCAGAAACCTGAATCAAAAATCTTGCCAGCCGATTTTTGAACACGGTATTCTATGGGTCGTGGAGAACCAACATGCTTCCACTTTTTGGATTGCACTTTAGTCTCTGGGTCATAGTGGTGGATCCACGTTTCGTCCATAGTAACAAGCCGATCCAAAAAGTTTGAGGAATCTTCTGCAAAACGGCGGAAAATTTCCTTTGACGTTATCAATCGAACGCGCTTCTGATCAACGTTCAAGCATCTTGGAATCCATTTGGCCGAAATCTTTCTCATACCTATGTCGTGATGAATGATGTGACATACACGTTCTTAGCTTAGCTTCTGTTCAATGCTTCTGCAATATTCTTAATCCCAATACGTCGATTTTCTAAAATCATATCATGGGCAGGATCAATGTTTTCCAGAGTGGTCATAGAAATTGGTCTTCCAGGGCGGTGCTCATCTTTTACATCTGATCTTCCTCTTTTATATTCCGCAACCCAGTTTTTAAGCAAAAATTTCTTTGCCCGATAACCCTTTCAAAAATAAATACTTAATAACTGAGCGAAACTCGATTTTGTCAAACTCCATCTTTTTCTCAGACATGCTGTTTTCAAAAATGCATGGATGTCAATGTTTGACAACTTATTTATAAAACGTCATAGTTGTATCCATAGCAACCATATTCACTTTTCTTTACTAGAAACTTTCCGGTCTAGCTAGATGTCAATACCCTCTCGTATATTCAGTGTGATCGAAGTTGGCGGTACGCAGGAATAAATAAAATTAACGTGCTTTCCGGAAGTAAAAGAAAGAAAGCAACGTAAATATTTTTACCTACAACTGTTTGATTTTATTATTATTACGTAACTAAAATAGCCTTGACAACGGTTGGGAAGGAGACGTTTAACGCACTTGTGCTTTCGAGGTTTCCAAAAAACACATGTGCTTTTTGTTTACAGAAATGTCAAACTGAATTACAGAAATGAATTATTAATAATGCGTTTTTTTAATGGCGCCCAAGAACAATGAAGCAATCAACAAACCCTAGCAACGCGCTTAGCAACGTCGTAAAATGACGATTTGACGGGATAGTATCAATTTTTTATGAATTTTAATCACATAATAATTTTTTCAGTGAACAGTTGTAGGTAAAATGTTGTTTATATCACGTGCCGAAAACAATTCCATATACTCGTGCAGATTTCCGTCAAATTCTGCACTTGTATGTAATGAATTGTTTTCGGCACTTGTTATAAAAATAACTATGCTATATAATTTGCAATAATGTTTAATTAATTAAGAATACATTGATGTTAATTTAACTAAAACGTGTCAATTGTTATATTTTAAAAATAATAATAATCGCAATGTAAAAGACAATAGAACGAATTACAATTTTTAATCTCGATGTACATAATTTTAATTTATTCAAATTATAATTATAGGAATTTAAATAAAACTATTTTCGTCTTCTTATAGATTTTTAACCAATTACTCTACAACTTTACAAAGCGTTTACTATAAGATGTAACTAAACCACTGGAATTTGTTTCCTAAAATTCTGCACAGACATTAATTTGCAGGAATACTTTTTCATTCAGGTAATAACTGTTCCCGCCAGGGAAGGGCTGGGATCAAGGATGTGCAACGAGTGCTAGGCACGCAGCCTCTGAACTGTACATTAGGGCCCCACTGAAGGGGAAATAGAAAACAAAAACAATTAAAACAAAAAATGTGATTTTTTTAAGAAATTAATATGTTAAAATGATTTTCCTTTTATAAACTCAACTAGAATTATCCCTCTGTAAAAACCGAACTGGTCGTCTCTGACTCACAACGAGCACAAAGTGAACTTCTCTTGATTATACATACTAAATGGTGTTTATTCAGATAATACTAAGAACGGTATGCCCGTGCAATAGAAACAGAGTTTTAACTCGCGCGTTCCCGACACCGCCAGACGTCTATATACGAGGGTGGTTAATTATTTATTGTCCCTGATATATAAGCAAATGACTTAGACATTTGAAATAACTTTATTTCTCAACATAATCCCCTACAAGGTTAACACACTTAGTATAACGATGATGCAGAGCTTGAATGCCTTAAAAAAAAACTCTTTGTCCTGCACTGCAAACTCATTCATAGCCTCCATCACCTCTTCATCGTCCAAAAAATGAGTTCCCCGAAGATGTTGTTCTAATTTGAGGACCAGATCTGGCGAATATGGGGGTTATTCTACAATTTTAAATTCAGCCTTGTGGATAGCAGCCATAGAAACACACTTATTGTGAGCGTTGTATTGATGGAACAGAACGCCGCGTTTCAATTTCCCACGCCTTTTTTGCTTTATAGCCTCAGGAACTTGTAATAGTCTCCCGTTATTGTGTGGTAACGTGGCAAATAATCAAGAAGAAGAACTTTCTCAGAATCCCAAAACACCGTTACCATTACGTTTCCGGTCCATGAAGTCACACGGAATTTTTTTGGAGGTAGGGAACCACGATGCCGCCGTTTCATACTCTGTCGTTTTGATTCTGGATCAAAAATGATCCCAGGTTTCACCTACAGTTACCAATCTTTGCCACTTTGGGCCACTTTGCCAGGGCCACTCGAGGTTACAGCGAAATGTGGTTGATCGGCTGGGGTGTTCTAATCCCGACTGGGTCGACCGCATTTCGCTTAGTTAAGTTTAGGGTGCATGTTGCATGAATGGTTAGTATGTAAGGGACGCCCACACCCTCCTGAAGTAATGCGGAAGCGGTTCCGGTGGGAGGGGCGGTAGTATGAACGAATGAGAGAAAAAAAACGCCTTGGTAAAGTAGAAATTAACACTTACCGTTGGTTATTCTCTCGTTTCGATTTTATTACTTGCATGTTTTCCGGTTTGGAAATGCTGCGTAACTTGGAAGTTTTTGGTTGCCGCAACAGGAACTTCGCAGTATTCTCTCACAAACTGATTTAAAATAGCACTATACAGTTTTTTTCTTTCGGCATCTTGAAGATGTTAACACACTATTGGAACTATAGACAACCGATTGTTGATGAAATGATGAATTGTTACACTTTCAACTTTCACAGGTTTTCCCGTTAACGCAACAGGACCACTCAAACCCTGGTAACCCTTTTAACATTTCCAAGCATTTTGGTTTTTCGAAGTTTAACAACTAAGAAAGTACCTACCTTTCAAAATACAGAATGAAGAATTTAGAAGATTACTTAAAATTTCTGATAATTCCCAGAGTGCTTGACGAATTGAAGCTGTATTTGATAACAAAAAATTTTATAAATATGCAATTTAAACAGACAAATGCTGCAAATTATGCATTCATTTTCAAAACAATTAAAATATGCATTTATTACAAAAAATGTCTAAAATATGCAAATGCATAGTTATACTAAGCCTAATTATGACTATAGCAAATGCTGAACCTTTTTTAGCAAATAAGCCTAATTAAAAATTATGTTTCTTTAACAATATCTGCATAACAATTAAACGCACTATATTAAGTATCACTGAAGACATTAGTAAAGATTTTGATTTTTCTAATATTATGAATGATATGTCAATAGAAAAGTGATATATTTAGATGTGTTTACCCGTAACTATTGAATAATAGTATATTATTATACGAGTTTCATAACGGGCTTATTGTAGCACGCGTGGGTTTGGGGCACGACGAGCGTAGCGAGGAGTGCTCCAATGGAACAAGTGCTACAATGCCCGTTATGAAACGAGTATAATATACTATTTTATCTACTTTGAGATACTTGTTATGTAGAAATTCAAAATTTCTGATAGAGTTTG
>JABXWE010007749.1:0-20404 GCA_014611495.1 Limonius californicus
GCTTTCACATTTTCAACAGCATGTTTTTCGTAAGTTATTTCTGAAACATTTCAAGTTTTAAAGCAATTTTATTAAATGTATTTTCATAATTTTCTCACTTTTACTACTATATTCTAATTCAAGAGCATATTTTATTAACCAGTCGAGTTCATCGGTGATTATATTGCTTGTAATGGGGCATCCAAGATCCAGCTTGTATTTATCATAGCCTTTCTTCCAATCCGATGAATTTATATCGTTAATACTTTTCCGGGCTTCAGGTTTATATTTTTTAATCTTATTTTCTTCCAGCCAAAGTATTAGTTTTCGTAGTTCATTTTCATCTGTAGGTAGTAGATTAGAAAAAAGGGCTTTATCACAGTTGAAAATAAAAATCTTACCGCTTGTATTTAGTCTATCACTTTGGGGATAATCAAGTGCGGACAGTTTACGTTTGAACATTATATTTTTCAAAATTAACTTAAAAATCCTTAAGCCGGTATTCACCAATTGTTGTCACGTCAAAATGCAACAACAGTGCAAATGTCAAATTTTTGATGACACTAGGTAGTGACTAAAGTACCATTACTGGGAGCTTAAAAAATTAATTTTTTTAATACAAATTTCTCCTAATTTATACGCCTGTACAGATGTATCAAATTTTGTACTTCATAATATACGAACATAATGGCTTTACAACTTTTTGTTTAATTAATAATAATAATTTAATAAATAAATGTAGTACGATATGGAAGCAATTGATAGATGCTGACTACAATTATTGACAGGTGCAAATCATTTAGTTTCGAATTAATGTTGAATGAGGTTTCGTAAATTATCAATATGAATTTTTCTAATCAAGAAAAGCGTCATATGATTGAGTGTTACATTTTGTGCCATAAAAATGCCGTACAAGCTGCACAACAGTATTTCGAACGGTATTTTGATCGTCGCCAGCCTTCTCTACCTACCTTTAAGAGACTGTATCATAATTTGGGAGAGTTTGATTCTTTCTGTAAACCAAATAATACTGCAAGAGGCATTAATGAAGAGGAAGAGGTAAACGTATTGGCACGTGTAATGCAAACTCCATCGATTTTAACCCGAGAAATTGAAGCGGAAGCCGGCACGTCACAACGTACTGTTGTACGAGTATCTACCTACTGAAAAAGCATAGGTTTTATCACAGAACACACACAAGAAGAAGCGACACCACGTGGAAATAATTCTGACCACTTATAAGCCTGAAGCGCCTCTATGAACTATGGAATGAACTATTTGTACGTAGCGGCAAATTTGAATTCAACTGTAGTTTGGTATTTGTTTATATTCTTTTTTAATAGGCAAAGAAAGAAAAATTTAGTAAAAAATCTATTTACAAAAGAAATATACAACTTAACCTACGAAAAACACAATAAATTGACTTAACATCTAAACTAAAACTTCTTAAAAATACTACCGTACCTATTTAAATAATTATCAATAGCAGAAACAGAGTTACTTCCATTGATGATGGTAAATGTTCTGGGTTTATGAGTCTTCGTGTCCGGAATTTGAACTACAAGTACGCTACCCCTGTCTTCTACATCATCGACTGACATGGCCACCAGTTCACCAATTTTACATCCTCCAAAAATTCCCACGATAAAAATTACTTTTTGCAATAAATATTCATCATCAGAAGCATTATCTAAGAACCTCTCCATTTCTTTGAGTGTGAACACTTTGGATTTCTTTGGCCTGTGCCCTACAGACTGTTGTTTTAGGAAAGCTGACACTTGATGAAATCTGTAACAATGAATAGTTTAAACTTCATAAATAATAATCATTGCGATATCACAAACCTGCTTATATCAATATTTTCCTTCACAGATAACATTTTCTTCAGTTGGGAATAATATGACCACAGTGATGAAGATTTAGCATTTTTAGACCGTTCCGAAATATAAGCCGAAATAATTATTTCGTTTACTCCTGTTGCATGTTTTCTCTTCCTCCACTCACAGAAATTCGTATACTCTTTTTCATATGAATGCTTGGATTTTGCTGGCACCACTTTATTCATAGCTTCCAAAGCTTCGTCCAAGACTGCTGAGGGTACAATAACTTCGTTTTCGTCTTGAACTTCTAAAATTCCAGACATTTTTGTCTTGCAAACACACAAAATCCGAAAGCGTCACAACTTTAGAACAATGTAAACAACTGCAGACGACAGAACACACTACAACTTTAAATTTAAACTTCGGGAACATTCGCGAGGCAACGCCGGAAATTATCGGAAATTTACTGACAACAGCGCCCTCTAGGAACTATGGACATGTATTAAGTAACTGGTTCAAATAGCTCCATTTGACTGTCATAGGCCTGGGTTTTATCCCTATAAATTATCAGTTGCACAAACCCTACACCCTGATGATTACAATAAGCGTATGGAATATTGTACTTGGTTTACTAACATGTGTGAAGCTGACCCACAGTTTAGTGGACGGATGAAACACGATTTACAAACTGCGGTATGTTTAATAGACATAATCAACATTTATGGATGCAAGAAAATCCACATCATGTTGAACACACGATACACGCATTGTATCGCGGTTGAACAGAGGAGACCCCAAGTTAAATTTGGATTTAATGTTTGGTGCGACGTCATTGATTCAACAATTCTTGGTCTGTACATTTTCTATGGTACATTAACTAGTGATCGTTATCTTCACTTTCTGCAGAACGATTTTGATAATATGTTAGACGAATTACCCTTACGGACACGTAGTATGCTCGAATGGTTTCAACACGATGGCGCACCGCCACATAATCAGCTAACGGTACGAAATCATTTAAATGAAACATTCCCGAACTCATGGATAGGAAGAAACGCGCAGGTTGCATGGCCACCTCGATCCCCCGATCTGTCTTTTAGATTTTTATTTATGGGGAATGGTAAAAGATAGGGTGTATCAAAAGTCGTACGACACAGTAGATGACCTTAGACAAATACTTTAATATATTAATACAGGAATCTTGGCCGAAAAACTCGTGACACTGACTGCAGCGATCCGTGCGGCTTGGTGGGCCACTAAGATTTGTATTTGGCAGCTGTCGAAAATATTTGTGGCACATTTAAAGCAAATGCCATTTACTTTCTTATAGCAAAACCCTTATTTAATTAATAATATTTGATAATTATGATATTTTACTTTACTTTGTAGGTTTAATAAGTTTATAACATTTTGAAGGGTTAGGTTTTTAACTATTAAAATGAATTTAAAACAGTAATCTGTAAATTTGTTATCCAAATTTATTGAAACTTGCCCACCGAACTACTTAGATGACGCCACTATCAATGTCTCGCATTTCATCATGCTAAACTTATATGAGTTTCCTGTATTAATATATTAAAGTATTTGCCTTAGAGAAGCTGTACTAGAAGTTTTTGCTAATATTGATGGACGTTCCGTTAGAAAAGCAACAAATTCGGTTTTAAAAAGGTGTAACTTGTGCATTAATCATAATGGTGGACCTTTTGAACATCTTTACTCTTAAATACTTTACTTACTTTAATTACGTTGTTTTGGTATTACTTTATTTATATCCTAATTTCCTTTATTGTTTCTTAATGTATCGTTTGTCATTCTCTGTTTATTAGTTTTTTAGAAATAATTTTTATTTAAAATTGTAACTCCAACGGAAATAAACATTTCGCACCAAAATAATTACGTTCATAATTTCAAAATTAAAAGAAAAATTTTAATAACTAACTTGAATTTTATTATTAAACACGATGTGCATCTATCAATTGTTTCCATAGCGTACTACTCGAACAGTTCGAAAATGAAAAGAAAAAAATGGCCATAATTTTTTATTTATAAAAATAACTATGTCAAGTGGTATATCATTCGAATTGTTGAAAAAGGGCCTTTTTTTATAAAATCATGGCCGACTATGGTTTCCATTAGAAAAAACATAAGTTTGTGTCACAACACAAAAATTATAGCTTAAATAAAAAATTCGGCTAGACTATATTATTAGGCACATAGTTACCTACAACTTTTTCCTTTACACATTTTTTCTAAAGTCAATAATAACAGAGCCATAGGCACCAAACGAAATAACAAAAAAATTATTTTTACGAGATATCTATAGCCATGTATCTTTTCCAAAAAACAAACAGCTCATTAAATTGAGCTCGTAAAACTGCAATTCTTTCCCCATTTAATTGTCTCTCTGTCTTCGCTAGTTTCCGATATTCCTATACAAAACATCGGAAAACCTCACCGTGTGTATACATATACAGGGTGTTCCTTAATGACGTGCTAATATTTCAGGGTGTGATTCCTCAGGTCATTTTAAGAAGAAAAGTTCATATGAACATATGTCCGCAACGGCTTAAATTTTCTGCTACACGTTGTTGATAAAAATTTTTTTTAAGCGTTATTTTTTATTATTTCCGAAACTACTTTAGATATTATTATCAATTTTGGTATGTGTTAATAGGATATAAAACCACATATTTTAGTTAGAAAAGTTATTTTATTGCTCCACCAGTGGCGTCCCTGCAAACATGTCCCCTGATATTTTTTACAAAAAAAGTGGTACGCCAATGATATTCTTTCATGTAATATTCGAATATTCATCGCCGTCTTAGTGAAACTGGTTGTTTCCATAAAGGTAATTCGGAAGGTAGACCTCGAACTGTCAGATCACCCGAAATTGAGGAAGCAGTGCTGCAGGAATACATACTATTTCAGGGTGTGATTCCTCAGGTCATTTTATGAAGAAAAGTTCATATGAACATAAGTAGGTTCGCAACGGCTTAATTTTATTGTGCTACAGGGTATTCAAAATTATTTTTTGCAATTTCATTCTAGTTAAATAAAAGACTTGTTTATTTATTTACTTATCATTATTAACATTGTTAACGTTAAATTTTGATTTATAAAAATTGTTGGAAATGGCCACCTTCACCTGCTTCCGCCCGTCTTCGCATCGAATTACGCACTCGTTCAAATATTCCCGGCGTATTTCGTATTGTTTCACATGAGGCAACTATTCGCTCTCTTAAATTTTCTAAAGTGTTAGTGGGAGTTTTATACACCAGAGTTTTAAGATAACCCCACAAAAAGAAATCCAAACTATTGAGATCGGGGGATCTTGCTGGCCATTGCTGAGGTCCTCCACGAGCTATTTAACGATTAGGATAAACTGCATGTAAATGGTCGCGAACAATTGCACTGAAATGAGCAGGAGCTCCATCATGCATGTACCACATTTGATTCCTTAGCGCAATTTGTACATCTTCAAGTAACACAGGTAGTTCTTCTTGGAGGAAATACAGGTAAGACTGTCCATTAAGGCGTCCTGGCAGAAAAAATGGGCCTATAAGATTATCACCAATAATTCCTGCCCATACATTAACCGAAAATTGCTCTTGGAAATGGGTTTCGGTTACGGCGTGGGGGTTTTCGTCCGCCCATACATGATTATTGTGGAAATTTTGAATAGCATTCCTAGAAAAATTTGCTTCGTCTGTGAAAATAATTTGTGGCTCAAATTGCGGATTTAGTGTAACATTCTGAAGGTACCACCGACAAAAGTTCACACGCTGTGGAAAATCCCTGGGGAAAGTTAATATAGTGTCTTCGTAAAATCGATCTCTGTAAGAGGAAAATAATTGTCTTAAAATAGGAATACCTCACCCTAGACAAGATCCAGAAATTTTCTATCTCTCTTTAGGAAAATTATTACACTTCGCGCACTTGTCAATATATAAGCCATGCACAAATTATCGACCTCTACCGCTCTTCACTCCTAACGCGTCTACAACTCGCATCCTTTCTGAAAGATTTTCATTTCATACGCATAGCGTACAGTTGTTACACCTGCCTTCTCCTGCAAATATTATTGAACATATATCTTCTGAAAATGACCAATTTAAAAAAAAAATCACGTGTCCCCGAGGAAGTCATTAGTGATGCTGGGTTAATGTCTATAGTATTAGGGTTGAAAATAGACCCCCCGTAGTTCAGAGGTATTAAGGCGAACAGACAGTCCTGGGAGCTGTCAGGTAATCTACATGCACATGGCTCCCTCCTCCTTCCGGTTTCCTGGTGCTGGGCTGTCGGTTTCGGTATTGATTGAATCGTTGGGGGGGGCGGATGGGGTGGTGGGGATTTCACTATACCTTCCGAATTACCTTTATGGAAACAACCAGTTTCACTAAGACGGCGATGAATATTCGAAAAGGTTCGGCTATCTGGCAAGGCACGATCAGGATATCTTTCCTGATAAATACGTCTGGCTTCTGTTGCATTACCGTCTGCGAGACCATACACGTAATGCATTACCGCCATTTCTGCATTCGTATAATTTACCATATTTTCTGAGATATTCGAATAAAAACGGCGGAAAAATAAAATAAATACAATGAACCATTAACAATCTTTTTTAAACAGAACATTACTTTATGTCAACAAGTATTGCTTTGAAAATGATGTTTGTAAGAACGTCATTATTCCAAGATAACTAGATGTATGTGTTCAAAAATTTTTCGCCAATACTGCTAAATGAAGCAATTTTAGTTTAATTATTTTAATCAAGAATGGTGCGTCTGACGAGAAAAATGCAAGAGACCGTTTTCATGTAGAATTGACCAGGCTAATCAGAAAAAATATCCACATGAAAAATATCATTGGCGTACCACTTTTTTTGTAAAAAATATCAGGGGCATGTTTGCAGGGACGCCACTGGTGGAGCAATAGAATAACTTTTCTAACTAAAATATGTGGTTTTATATCCTATTAACACATACCAAAATTGAAAATAATATCTAAAGTACTTTCGGAAATAATAAAAAATAACGCTTAAAAAAAAATGTTATCAACACCGTGTAGCAGAAAATTTAAGCCGTTGCGGACATATGTTCATATGAACTTTTCTTCTTAAAATGACCTGAGGAATCACACCCTGAAATATTAGCACGTCATTAAGGAACACCCTGTACATGATAACTGAAAATTGTGAGCATTTGAATATGGTCCCAAAAATACGTCTTGGGAACACTGGGACATAGAACAAAGAATAGGGACAAATCTCCAAACATCGGGACTTCTGGTCACCCTATTTTAAATGCAAGTTTCACAGTAGTAGTAGCATCATCTCTCAATGGCTAGTTAAATTCAGGTATTCTGGAATACAGTTTGCTTCAATATGTCATCAGTATTTAAAATAACTGAAACCATATAAAATTTTCTAGTAATAGTTTGGCAACAAAACGTGTTTTTGTTTGCAAATATGTATGGTCTGAGAAAGAACAAGTTCTTGCGAACGACGTGGAATAGAGAGGTTTGGATCATCTCTTACACTTTGGCTTACAGGAGCAATATTGAGTTGACCTCTGATCGGGCACCCCGATGACGCACAAATGTTTACTTATCTGCAACTGAGCCAGTTTGTCCAAACTTTTCAACTAAACGGTAAAACAATCGTTCGGTTGGTTGATTAGGTTTACCATAAATGTCCGGCGAACTGAACAGGCATTTTGATGCTAAATACGAATAATTATATTAAATTAATTTACTAATATATTGACTTAAGCTAGTAGCTTCAATATTTATTTTTAATTTGTCCTTGCAGTAGTATAAGCTATGGTTTTTTAAATGATCATTAACATCAACATATTTGAACTTGACTCTGAACGAAGCTCAGCAATTGAACGCAGTTGTTTTTAATTCTTAACTCTAAATTTAAGCTTGACTTTTATAATTAGCAATGATATGGCAACCATTTTAAATAATTAGGTTCAACGAAGAGTTGTTGCGATTACTAAATCTTGAACAGCAAAAGCGAAACATTTTCAACTTTCAAATTAATTTAATAATAAAATACTCGAGACCAAAACACAATCCAGTTTAAGCTTATTACAAAAATTGCAACTTTAACCTCATAAATTATACTTACTATAAAATATCAATTCACGCAGAAAAGACTGGTCCTATGCACTAAATCCAAATTTAGCCGTTGCTTATATCATTTTCCTTTTATTCCCTCTCAATATATATTGGCTATTTCCCGAGAAATGTCACAAAAGACTAATAACACGCCCCAAGAAATTTTACATTAGCAGAATACAGTTTGGTGATTGAAGAGGAAAAGTGGTGTTTTATCTTCGCCACTGATTGTATTTTCCCCCTTGAAGCGATGCACTTCCATGCAGCGTTTTTATTCCGCTGTACAATATATTGCAAAAGTTCCGTGGCATCCAAGCAGACGTGTCTGAAACGTATTTTGAAATTACATATTAAACTGGTCGTAGTTAATTGTTTTCTTGGAGAAATATAATTTAATATACACCAGTAGTAGTAAAGCAAAATATATAAATCAAGAACACAAGTTCATTGCACGCAAATTTTTTTCTAGTGCTACTAAAATTTATATATCCTTTGACTATTAACTGCTACCCGGTTATTAATGGCCTTACTAAAAATTGCAAACTGATGAAACATACAAAGTAATTTACAGTGGTTTGGAGCATATCTACAATTAAGCGTACCGCTCGCTTTTCCTACATTCAGCTCATCTATTTTCTTTTTGATTTGGCTTCACTCCAATTCATCCTATAGCAGCTCGGAGCTTTAGCAAATCCCTACAAAATTTAGTTTGAGTTTTTCATATTTTTACAACTTTATTTATTACTTTATTCGTTTATCGCGTATCCGATAAAAAGGTTGTTCTGTAAGTTAGGTAGTAAAATCAAACATAAGAGGTTAGGATATAGTTCATAAAAACTTGACATGGCGTGCTATATATTTTGAGAACGGAATAAAAGTACACCTTAGCATGTTTTTTTTACAGTTTTACACAACGGAATTAATTAAATAGAGATAAATTCAGTTTCATCACATTGTGTGTTTACGCAAATACCGAATAAATAGTGTTTTAATTGTGCTACACGTTTTTCCTCGGACATGAATTGTTTGCAGCCAAACAGCTTCATTTATGTGATGTTTTTCCGCTGTGCATTTTTGTACTAGTGTCATTCGTCTCGTTTTTCCTAACTGTCGCGTCATTCCTTATTTTAGTTATAGCTTTCCGATTCCTGTCGAAAAGCTTCCATTAGTGCTGCAGTCAGCAATTTTTATATCCCGTTAAAGAAAATGTATTTGACAGTTGCATTTGTACATACGTTTTATTTGTGTTCTCAATTCGTGTACAATGGCGTTGTTATTTTTCTGACATCCATTTTTTAGGCACAGTGGCAACCATTTACACTATTTAAAGCCGATATGCCGATAGTTATAAATATAAGCTTAAAAAGCCATACAGACAATTGATAAATCTCTTACACATACGGGAGCAATCAATATATAAATTTTAATTAGTAATTTAAATATCAAAAACATATTTATTGACGTTTACACAGTATGTTTAATTTATCTCGTAACCCTTTGACCACTTCATCAGTACAATCGGAGCACAAAGCCATTGTAAAATTTTGATTTGGGCCTAACCCCTGTAATGTCTCCGTAAGACGCAGATAATACTCAAACCATGAATCTTCAGTGTCGTTCTAATTGTACAGGTCTATATTTGTGTTGCTTCATTATGTTTTATTAATTTTGCCATTTGAAATAGGTATCAAATTCTTCATTATTTTGCAGAACTACTGTTGGATAAAGCATAGTCAGGCATTGTAATGGTCAACCAAACTCGATGTATACATTTTCCACTAAAGTATTTCTTCATTATAACGTTACAATAATTGTAAGGAATTGGTGAAAGAAGAGTATAAGTGCATAATTGACAATAAGAAGTAATACAGTTCTAAAGTGAATTGCGTTCTGAAAATATAGTACTGGAGTTAGCATATTTTAAAATTAAGTAAGGGGTGTAAACACGACATACTTTTCGCACTATGAAACAGAAATTTTAAGCAGCAAGCTAATATTTGAAATTTTATGTACGTAAACCTTCTTTGCACAGAACATTTATTTTGCTTCAGAAGATTTGTAAAGAAAATTAATATTTCAATTGTAAACGTAATTTATACTACATGGTAGAGGTAGAGCGGAATTGTTCCGACTGAGTTAAGAAGTCTGCCACCAGAGTATTTCAAAGGATTTTCTATAAATGTAACTCCGGAACCACGCCACCTAGCAAGATGGGCTTGGGGGAACTAAATACGGCTTTCCGAGTTTTATAAGGCCTCGACCTCGGTCTGAAACCTTTTGGATCCAATTAACCGCCAAAAAGTTTTGAATATCATAATCACAATCTACTATTTAGGCTGCAGGGTTGCACTAGAACGCTTGTTGGACAGTCGCTACGGCAACGAGATCGGTATGTTACTGCACGCGGTTCGCAGAGGTGAGGACACCATATACTAAACCGCCGACTGAATCTACACGTCTGTCTTCGAACACCGTGGTCGAAAAGTCAAAAATTTCGATTATTCCGTTATTCAGCCGCAGCTGGGTGAAGTTATACCGGTATTTTGCACCATCGAAAAGAACGTTGCGACTACTATCCGGATAGGTAGAACCTATTGAATTGGCTTACGTAGGCCGCCGCCAAGGGGCGCGAAAGTTGATTACTTAGTTAGAACACCGTAACTGTGTAATATAACGACGCGCGAGGACGGGGATTTTGTTGTCGCATGGAGCGTTCCGAGTACTACGGCGTTACGTGTGTGGCAATCCAACCCGAAACCTTTTGGATAGACTTAAAAATAACATTTTTGCAGACTCCTGATCGGTTCCTTGCCCATTGGTTGTTATTTCCGCTTTTGTAGGTACGCCGGGGGGACTCATGGGATTATGAGATATTGTAGAACCAACCCAACCCGGCCTACCGTTTACGAATGCCAATGTCAAGAACTTGAAATTCCAAGGTACTGAGACGAAGCTAAAAACGGCTGTTTAATTTTATTTATGAGGAAGATAGGTGGATATTATACAATTTGAACAAAATAAACACGCTGACGACATGTTTTTTGTTGCTTGGCATCATTTACGGGTTTTGGAAAAAGTTGCGCACAATACCCCAAAGTAGCATGCCCTCTTCAAACAGCAGAAAAATATTTGCACCCTTTGTACCTAGCGCTACACGCTCTTAGAAAATATAATTGCTCCTCCTTTCCATTTTCACCCGCCCTATCCACTTCTTTATTTCTTCCCCCCATTTCCTTTTATCACCATTGCTCTATTCCTCTGCCCATTTTGTCACCTTCAGGTGCTTCCATTCCCTCGTTTCTCTTTTACTTATTCAACCACTTTGCTATTTCTTTTTATTTCCTCGCCCTTATTCTCCCCTTTTTCTTCCCCTTCCCCATTTTTTCTTTCTCTCTCTCCTCTTTTTTCCCTTTCCACCATTCCATTCTTTCGCCCCTTTCTCGTCTTTCCTCCCGATCTACGCCCCTCCTTCAATGTAGCGGTTTCTCGGGAATGGTATGAAGTGGGGACCTTTCCCATGTCTCGAAAAACTGGTTTAACTATTAAAATTAAAATTATATTCAAATGCATAGCTTCATTTAGTTACAACTTCAGAACTACCCGATGTTTGTACAAAACAAATAAAAGTGATATTATACCATTTTAGCATAAAACATTATCAACTTTTATGTTAGTAACTTCTACTGTTTCCTCACACATTACGTTACTAAGCTCAAAATGCATTTGTATCTTTTTTTCACTAAAAGGAACCGATTACAAACCCGGTGTCCGATAACCCTGTCAGAAAAACACTCAACCATTTCCTTAGCGGGGTAGATTAACCAATAGAAACCTCTCAAATGCCTAATTACAATGCACACAACTCCCTAAATACAGCAGAATAAATTCTAAGTACATTGGGTTTTAAGAGCGATACATACAATACCATTTACTGAACATACAGCTCTAATAATAAAATAGCAAGATAGCTTATACAGTAAATTATGGCATACAGCTTTTTATATACACACAGCGCTATTATTGAGAATACAATTCTAACCATAAGCTAGCAATAGACAGCTTTCACACTAGATTAGGGGCACACAACTTTTTAGATACACACTTATAATAAATTAGATACTGCCCTTTACGTGCAATAAACAAAGTATCATCTCTGAGCACACAACTGTAATAATAAAGTAGCAAGACCCAACTCTCACAATAAATTACAGCATACACATATTTACATACACAGTACCTTTAATGAGCATACAACTATATATATTTCGAATGAGAAGCTATAATAAAATACAATAAAATATAATAAAACAAAACAAAATACATCAGCATACAACTGTAACTATAACACAGCAATACACACATCTCACACTAGGTTGTGGGGGCACACAACCCTTTACGTATACGTATTCAATGATCATACAGCTAGCTTTAATAATAAAACATACAAGTGCGAAAAATTACGTCGTCCGCAAACCTGTGTATTTACACAAACGTAAAAATATGATCACAACTCAACTACATAACATGATCGCGTAACGTACACGTGTGTAATTTTTTTTATTTCACTGGTAAGATTTTCGTCTTTGTAAAATGCTTGTAATGACTACGCAAGAAGTAAGAAGTCTTATACCAAAAAGATCCAACGCGCATAATTACACTTCATCCGTGTGCTTTGATTACATATATGCTCAGTTTCATATGAAATGCACCACCCATTAAAAATAAAGCTACGTGTTTGAACATTTGCTAAAATAATGTTTTATTATTACGTATGAAATGATCACTGTTTCCATTAAAAAAATCAAGTGGTTGTGGTGTTCGTCTACTGTCTCTCATCAATTTGTTGTTGTTTGTGGGCAAATGACCGCCGTAGGAAGGTACGTCAATATCGAGGTGAAATACGAAATCTAGAGTTTGTTGAAAGACGCCATGTAGCTGGAATTATGGTTTGGGGTGCGATTTGTTTTGGTAGAAGATCACCTCTTGTGTTCGTCCCAGGCACTTTGCTCATCGCTATATTCATAATGTCCTGGAACCGGTGTTAGTACCATTCACGCAGACGTTGCCAAACGGTATTTTCCAACAGGATCACGCAGGTTCACACACTGCAAACATTACCATAACGTACCTCCAACAAGCATAATTGCAAATGTTGCCCTGGCCTGCACGATCACCGGACTTATCGCCGATCGAACATCTTTGGGACATGATGGGCCAGCGACTAAGAGCGACCAAGAGCTCCTAACAACTTAAACGAGCTGAGACACCAACTTGAGTTTATATGGAACGAGATACCCCAGGAGAACATAGACCACTTGATAGAAAGCATGCCACGACGAGTAAATGCTTGCATTGCTGTTCATGGCGATGTTACACATTATTAATTTTGTTTTCGTTGTTGTTATTGTTTTCTTATAATTGTTAATTTTTTTTATGAAAACCCGATCATTTCATACGCAATAATGAAACATTATTTTGGCAAACTTTCAAACCGTAGCTTTATTTTTAATGGGTGGTGCATTTCATATGAAACGATGTGTATGTGGTCAATAATGCAGCAATAATTAAAATTGTGTTACAACTTTAAAAAATAGATATTCTTATTTTGAGCGAGTGCCTATAACACAGTTATGCAACAGAATGCTCTTAATAATACCGAAACATTGAGTTCCTTCTCGCAATGCATTTAGAAGGCTTCAAAGAATATTGTTTGTAATTTATAAAAGTACATTTTAATACGAAAGCTGTGTCTGGAAACCAATGTGTGTTGCCTATTATAACGAATTAGGGCTATACATAATACAGGGGCATCCTGGATGTAAGCAACAGCTAACAACCATTTCCTAACTGCTTGTATAAAACTATACTTACAAAATAGATAACGATCATATTGAAAAAAGGGAAAACCTGGCTTATTTTACATAATAGAAAACCTGTTGGAACAATAGAACAGCCTACATCAAACGAACTAATCTATTTATTGCAATGTGATTTTTGTTGGTCCTCTTGAAGTGTATATTTTTAGTGCGTGTTCCAGTGTATACTGTCCATGTACTGTTTTCATTTTAGAGCTTAATTTAGCTTTATCTTGCTTTAAGAATTGTGTATTTTTCTTTCGTCGAACTGTTAAACGGGACCTTGCTAACAGATATCTGACGAAACTCAATATAATAAGCATATAATGTAACAAGGGAAAGGGACAATATACTTTATAATGTTGGCAAACGATGCAAATACTAATTAAATTCCAGGTCACTGGGAAAGGTATATTAAATAAATCCCATTTCTGTACCGCATGTTATATGGAGGGCCACTGTCGTACATACTTCGTTCGGTTAGTAGTTGTAATGTTACTGCGTCAAATAGAACAGTAAATTTATATACAAATAGTGTAAAGTCCCTCCTCACTTTGGACTACTTACATACGAAAATTTCTATTCGCAGAACTATATTTTTTGCTCGTTGATTATTAATTAAATGAAATGGGATTTCATGAATACAATTTGTTCTAACAATATCAACTTTAATACATCGTATTTAAAAATCCTTATTGTTTACAGTAATATTTTCTTGTTTGTTATCAGACTTATCTATTTTCTTAAATCTATGTAGATGTAAATGTTATTCCTAAGAATTCTCTATTTCTTATATATTGTAACTGTTTTTTAATTGATTCCATGGTAGTAAAACTAAACCCTCTAACGTATCTCTATTTGTTAAACATCTTGACTTAATTTATATATTTCTCATCTATGTTTGTCGAGCAATTCAAGCGCTCACTCAGAGACACTTACATGAAGATAGTCTACGGATATTAAATTGTACATTCAGATATAATTATTTTATGTTATAGATTTAAGGAGCAATCAATAATTGTATGAACTGAACTATACTTTAACAACTTTTAAATGAGTGTAGTAAATAATAATAAAATTTTCGAAATCTAGTGGATGTAAGCAAAATAATTGTGGAAAATGGTGAATATAAATATAGTACGATGTGATGGCAACAAGAATGTTTCGACGTTGAGCGTAAACTTACAACCATTGCGCTTTAACACATTATTTCATTAATGCATTGTGTATACCTCGACATGCGCTTAGTTACATTGAATTAAACAGGATGTCAAGTGCAATGTTTGATTTTTAAATTACGACTGAACTCATCACAATTGAAAGGTTTTAGAGTGTCGAGTGATTATTTCCGGAATTGGAACTTCAGTTTATTGGTCCAGTAAATACGTATCAATGCGTAATTCTGATTTACAATTACTGCATAAGTTGACACATGTTTTAAAATTATTGAGTTTTAAAGTAAGACAGTAAAGACAATGCACTACGTCTATGTAGTGTTAAGTGTATACAGTGAAATACTGCTTCAAGCGAAAATCAGTTGTTTGTCCGATAGTAACAAATAGCTAGAAAGTACATAAACACGAAAGGATAATATAATCCGAGGACGACAATCGATTTTCCATGAGGTTTGTCTGTTTTCAGCATACAAATAGCTTTTTTATTATTCTAAGGTAAAGAGTGGATTATAAAGGTCTACATATAACATAATTTGCTGAGCAAACTGCTTTGGAACACTCCTTTATATAGTTTTACTTTAGTAGAGTAAGATATTGTACCCAAATATACATTTTTTAAATTATTGAGCTCTAGATCTTGGATTCGAAAATAAAAAATCCAACTGGTTTCTGTAAATAACAAGACGGGCGGTTTTAATATCTAATGCATCTGTAGGAATAGGTCAAAACAATTGATGAAATACAATTATTCGAAAAGCAATTAATCGAATAGTAAATTTTTCACACTAGACAATTTTACGAAATACAGACAACTTATTTTATATTACTCCACGAGAAGACAACCTTAACGTTAACAGATGTAATTTTTGCAGAATTCTATTATCAACAAACCATCGTTACATATGGAAATCAGCTACGACACCTGTTTAAATGAATCAATATCAACAACTCGTGAATTTTTTCATAGATATTCATAAATATCGCACTATGAAGACGGAATAATGCATATAATTTAACGCAATTGGAGGAAAATACCAATATTATAAAATATGTTAACAGCATTATTTTCTTTGAGGCTTTCGCGGTTTCTCGAACTGTCAGTATTACAATTTACTTTCGGCTTAGACCGCGTCGTCATTTGAGAACTACACCCAGCATTATCAGCTAAGGACCGACCTGTAGCTTGTCTGCCTTTACAAGCATTTGCTCTAGAAGTTTGACCCATATTTGTTCTTCAGTGTTATATTCACTCTGAAGATGCAAGCTGCAATGTCTTGCGAAACGTTAGTTTGAATAGGTTCACAAACAGCTAACAGGCCTAAGCCGATTAAGTATTATTGTCCTGGCAAAGAAAATACATCAAGATCAAATCCTTGTCCTCCCCAAGGATTGATTAATATAACCACACGGCCCTGTTTAGGCAGGCAGGGCCTACGAACAAATATGGCTCGAATTTCTAGAGCAAATGCTTGTAAAGGCAGACAAGCTACACGTCGGTGCTTAACTGATAATGCTGGGTGAAGTTCCCAAATGACGACGCGGTCTAAGCCGAAAGTAGATTGTAATACTGACAGTATTATTTTGCTAATGATTTTTGAAGAATTTCGAATTAACAACTATAGTTTTGTAATAGTATATACTAACATACGTAAAAATATGCCTGCAATTTGTTGCACCAACAATTACTATTCTGCTGTCCTAGGCAGTATGTCCTCAGGTGGCCATTTTAGATTATAATATACATTCACATGCGGTTGTAATTAATTGCTTTGCAGCTATGATTTTACTTATTACGAAAAACGAAATGTGCAAATAAAATTGCCCAAAGCAGTAAGCAAACTGAACTAACAGAAAAAAAATTAAAAAGTGAATTTCCAATACTGAAACCGAAATATTCTGGTTCAACATCGTACGTTTTTGCTATTTAAGATTACAAGTAAATTCTGCCATTACAGTTGTACTAATTAACGAAACAAGCACTAGTGCATCCACATTTTCGTAGTTATGCATTGTAACAACTGGAGAATATTGTACATTAAATACAGCAGCAAAGCAGCGAAGTCTAAACAGACATTCAATAATTTTTGTAACATTATACAACCCTTATGTAGTATTGTTGAGGCGGCCGTGCGCTGGAGGTTAGCGAGTTAGACTTCGACGCCGAAGGTCCTGGGTTCAATTCCCAGTACCAGAATATTGGATTTTTCATGGCCGTTCTACCTCGCAAGGCAATGGCAAACCAATGGGAAACCAGCGCGGTATTCTGCCTAGTAAATCTTTTCTGGAGTAGAAGTGTTTACACTTCCCGTGGTTCGGAGCCCACGTTAAGCTGTAGGTCGCATAGGAGAAAAGATCGCTATGTCTCGTAAAAGATAAAGCACTCGAAGAAGATGTAGTATACGTTGTTTTATTAAAATGCATGAGCAAACTTACATGTAGAAGGAAGCCCAATTTCGCATTTTCTGAATCATTTTTCATATCCTTCTTGAATTTACTATATCAGTTTGTCCATTATTATTGATGAATTGTTTTTAGAAAACAAGTTAAATTGGCGTTCCAAATAATGAGCTACTAAAGACCTGTACCTTCTTTCCATTTAAAAATAGTCATTTTATAAAATAAGTATAGCAACTCAAATATCCCTGTCCAACATAAAATTAGTTATAGCCAGAGTAGCCCAAGTAAATACGGAGTAAACCTATTGATATACGAACTATTACAAGCAATATAAGATACCTAATCAAATAAGGACCTTTTCCTACTGCAAAATGGTATACCCCCCAAGTTACAGTGGATTCATTTTAGATCTAATATATTTTGCAAAATATAATATTATAGTTGCTTTTTCACATTAATTTTATTGAACGATAGGAACACGTTAATTAAGTGTGGTGGTAGCTAAGTTGGCAGAGCGCTCGCTTGCTGGTCCAAACGCCGGTTATGAGTCGAGTTCAAATCCTAATAGTACCAGGTAGTGTTTTTTTACTGCAACCTATCACACAATTATTTGCATCGGTTAGCAATCTTCCTGCTGAGAACCTTCTCCAGAATTTCTGTCGTTCCGATTCCATGAAAATAATCTGAAGAACCCTGTGCGATCGCCTTAGCGCTGAAGTGAAGCATGCTGTAGAAACGAGGCCAGTGCCCAGCAAAGGGACGAAAAGGCTGTTGACATTACACGTCAATTAAAAGGATTCGGTCGTTAATTTGCTTAACTATATTTAAAATACATTGTGGTAATCCTTATGTATACAAAAAAGCATCAGAGGTAAAGTGATTTAGATAGTTTAGGTACTTTTTTTTCTCACACATTCATACTACCGTTCCACCCCCCACCGGAACCGCTTTCGCATTACTTCAGGGGGGTGCGGCGTCCCTTACATACTAAACTTTCATGCAACATGCACCCTAAGCTTAACTAAGCAAATGCGGTCGCCCCAGTCGGGATTCGATCGCCCCAACGGAGCGACTGCATTTACTGTGACCTCGAGTGGCCAATGCGTTCTCGCACTCCACCACCGCGGTCCCAATAGTTTAGGTATCTAGGTAAATGTCAAATTGTTTCCCCCAGAAAAATGCGGATGAAAAGTTAGATAACATCTTTATTTACAGAATACTTGTTATAGCAGCACTTCAAGCAATTCCGTAAAAACGAAATATATTTGAAATGTTATCTCTTTGTTAAAAGTATACAAATATACATTTTTTGCTCATATAAGGTAATATATGCAATAAGGTATGCTAAATATCACAACCTTCTATGCGAAACGGAATTTATAGTTTGTGGATTTACAGTAGGATCATCTGCATGTTAATTATTAGCTGAGTATACTGAATAAACAAATATGCAAACATGCATATAAAACTAGCAACAACATTCATATGATAAAGATGATTTGGTTCTTCTTATATTTTCTTTTAAATCTCGAATAAAAGTGATATAAAAGTTATAGTATCTCTTATAAAATGGTTTACCATCTTGAAGTTTCAGATCAACAATGTAAATCACATAACTGTACTAATTAAGTTCTGTCAATTATATTTCACTAAATAAGAATAGGGATTCATTAAATACACACAATTCTTGTTTTATATTTAGGAGAATTCAGATTTTCCTGTAATTCGCTGTTTATTTTGTGTTTTGTATGAGTGAACTTCTTCTTCTTCTTGACCTTCATGACCGTAGTTGGGTCTTGGCCAAATCAACAACCGCTCTCCACTTTATTCTGTCCTGTGCTACTGCCCTCCAGTTACCAATTCTCAATTTTCTAGGATCTTCTTCCACTTCATCTCTCCACATCTTGAGGGGTCTGCCTCTAGTTCTTGATCCTTATATTATCCTTCCATTACTTTCTTCGCACTCCTAACCTCCACCATCCTTGCCACATGTCCTGCCCATCTAATCCTTCCTGCCTTGTAGATTGTCACTATGTTTATTGGTCCCAGTGTTTCATCTATTTCCCTGTTGTTTCTTCTTCTCCACGCATCTCCTTTCCTTGACCCGTAATAGATCTTATAATTTTTCTTTCGAATATCCTTAGCATATTTTCCTGTTTTTGCGTTAGTGACCAGGTTTCTTATCCATATGACACTACCGGGCGAATTATTGTTTTGTGAATTTCTACTTTCGTTTCTCGCGATAGCAGGTTGGATGATATTAGGTGTTTCAGTGCTACGCGCTTTTGGTACCCTGTAGTATCCTCAGCTTGAAGTGAACGGATAGTTAATAAACCAAATTTGCTTTTCAACATTTGTTTTTCGGATGAATGTTCGGTTTTTGTAATCGCCATAATTGTCGCTATTAGGCCGACTAAAACCTACACATATTCCTTCAAGTACACACCAAAAATCCTCAACAATTAAACGTATAGGCTGAAATTGATGGCGATTGCGTTGTTGGTCCATTTTTTCTACCAGGAAATCTAACAGGGCAAACATATATGGATTTAATACGAGACCATATTGATCCAGCAATAACTGAAATTGTGGAACAAAAAGACCGTTACAATGTGAGTGAGTTGATGTTTCAACAAGACGGAGTATCTCCACACTATGCCCTTACTATTCGTCAGCATCTGGACGAAACATTTCCTGGTAGATTGATTGCCTGAAGAGGAGTAGTGGAGTGGTCTGCGAGGTCATCAGATTTAAGCCCTTTAGACTTCCTTTTGTGGAGCCACATAAAAAAAAATGTATAGTACTCAGCCAGAATTTCTAATTTATTTGCGTCAACGGATCAACAACGAATGCCGGTAAATTACCCCAGAAATGCTTCAGAACGTCCGAAACCGTTTTCAACAAAACCTGTACTTTTTTTTCTCACACATTTATACTACCGGTTCCCCCCCCCCCCGAACCCGCTTCGCCATTAACTTTCAGGGAGGCGCGGTGCGTCCCTTCATAACCTAACATTCATGCACATGCACCTAAGAACTTAACTAAGCAAATG
>JABXWE010007750.1:0-27283 GCA_014611495.1 Limonius californicus
CTCGCTGAAACTGACTATAACAATCTTCTGAACACAAAACAAGCCAAGCGCAAGCATCAACTTGGTTATAAACAGTTACAAAACGGCCATGTTGTATATTTGACGTTCTTACGCTCTTTAACTACCAATCAGGGTTTACTATTGGCACGCAAGTGCAGATCAAACATTGTCCATTATAGAGAGAGGTAGCTATTTCTATCTCTCAGTCTTGGCTTCAGCTGTTTAGGTGTGTGCGCAATATAGTTAAATATTAGATATATGGTTTTTCTAACATTTAAAAGTATGGCCATACTTTTAAGCTACCGTACTTAGAGCGAAAGCTAGAATTCAATATTACAAAAGTTCCTAAACTCAAACATTCGATGTATGCGTAAGGCGGAAAAGGTTATATGTTTTTGACAGGTTACTGATGAATTATTTTTTTTATTGATTATTGCAAAAGCTATCACCAACATTGGTGTCATGTTTACATGCGTTGACAAAATAATACTTGCGTTGCAGAAAAATATTCATAGTTAACTATACACCACGCTTGAAATATAATTAAACTCGGGGTTATGAGTTACGACTTTAACAAACCACGCTTTAACTTATTAGCAAATTAGGTTTGATGTTGTATCAGTAGAAAATACCTTTTGAATGAAACGAAAATAAAATACATTTCAAAATTCTCCTACGCTTCAATCTAAAATTAGGAGTTCAAATTTAATCCTTAAATTTACTTTCCATCTTCTCACAAAATATTTTAGATCATGTCAAAAGTGCTCCCACGCAGTTACAGCCCGTTTATTTTTGTTACATGCCTTTTAAAATAAAACTTCGGGGCAAATTAAATTTCTAAATTTTTAATTTCCTAAAAATGTTCTTTTTTAAATTACTGGCTTTTTTACAATTAATTTGTCATATTTTTCCTTTTCACTGCATTGCTTTAATTTTGCGTAGACGGTGAAATCTTTTGCTTGCAAACGACAGCTAACGAGTCTGAAGTCCAACGCCCACAAAAGTCAAATATGAACTCATTTTACTGAACTAAAACAACTTTTCACGATGTACTTATGCAATAATGATGGGGATAAATTCATTAATTTATTTTCCGCTGATTCCTGCCACTTTGCAAACGCAATTGCTTTTTAGGAAATGAACGATATAGACCTCTATATATAATTAACTGGGCTTGTTTGTGTTGTACAACAAAATCAGATATATCATGCGTCAGGGATTCCGGAATTATCTACTGTTCCTCAGCTAGACGTGTACGGAATACCACAATATATCAAGAGAACCAACTACAGGATGTGCCCTAAACGTGTCTGCTATACATGCAGTATTTTCTAGAAAAAAATACCAAGACAAACTGTTCCCCGGAGGCTCTCCGATCAAACCACAATTTTAACTCCAACCCGTATTAAGTTTCCATAAGAATAGTAAAAATTCCCGACGACATTTCTCCGTGCTCCACGTTCAAATTCAACGCCATCGCGGAGTTTGTCGAAATGACATTTAGAGTTCGATTGGGATTTCAGAACCACTAGGTTTTCCGGTTCCATATCCCTCTTTGTCGGTGGCCCTTTCCTCGGTAAACTGTTATTAGAAAGCCAAATTGTTTTCGAGTTAAAAAATGTTGGCGTGTTTTCACGAGACGCAAATTCATACGTTTGTTTACATTCAAAAAAATTAGGTTAAGTATTCTGCGAGTTTAAACGAATGAATGGGGCTAACTGTATGGAAAATTAAATGAAATGTAATAGGTGTAGCTTACGTTTCCATCTCACGCTAGTTTTGCTTCCAAGCAAAAGCTGTTTAGCGATTTGCAAGCGGAAGCTGCTTAGCCAGTTAGGTCTCGATCATTTTTGAATGAATTTTGTATTTTAAACAGTTCTGCCAGCGCAGCGGATAACGTTACCCATTTCATGATTGTTACTATTATACTAAATATTCTGAAAACATCACATACGTATTGAATCGAAATAATTTTTTTAGCACCTCGTTAGGCGATAATTGTTACTAGACTAAGTCTATCTAACAATTTGTCTCTAATAATAATGGTTTCACAGTGGAGCGCTCTATGGATGTTGTGTTGCACTTCACTCACGTGTTTACTCTGATTTTTGCTTTTTTTTTTGCACTATTCACTTAAACTAGTTCGAACGGTTTCACTCTGTTCAACCGCCGCACTTGTTGACTGTTGTCGAGTTGTAGCATTTCAACGTTTTGGTACTGGTGGAGTCGTTTTTCGTGTTTCCTCGCAAATAGTTGGATTTCTTCAACTACTGGAGCAATCTTTAGATCCTTGTGGTTTTCGTCATTCGGAATATATCACGGGCAGTGTTGGGTAGTATCTAGATCCAGTGGATCTAGATCCCAGATCTAGATCCACTATGTGGATCTAGTACCTGGATCTAGATTCTTTTTACACAAGGAATTTGTATCTGAATGTAGATCATAATTTTCTGGATCTCTCATCTTTAGATCCAAAGATCCGCTACAATTGATTTCTTGATTTTTCTTTTGTGAACTTTAAAAACGCATTGAGTAATAATTCCTATTTAAAGTATGTTTATGTATTTTAGGAAATGTCTTCTATTCTTCTTTAGCAAAATAAATTATGTACGTACGTGTTTCCAGGAAGATTGCAGTTGGGTTTTACTGGTTTTACCTACCCATTATGCACTAAGCGTACCTATATTTGAGCATTTGTGCACATGCAGACAGACGCCTGGAATTTCCTGTCCCTCAAATGTACCTGTTGCGAGGTAGCAAAAATACTTTAGCTATTTTATTACTTATTAGGCAGACTAGGTAAAGTAAGAACAGACATTTTTCGGTATTTGCGTCACTGCTGTCATTGGGGGCGAACCATTTGGTAGTGTTAGGTTAGAGTGATAATGAGCGACGAAAGTGCTTTCAGGAACTGTAACGGATAACGCAAGCAATTTCAGCAAAGTTTTTAATATATTTACATCTTCTCTGTCTAGAGACAAATATAATGATAGCGAATTAACAGAACTGCAAAATCAAAATGATGTAGATGTAGAATCTTTAGTAGATTTCGATGATGACAGTACCTACATGCTTTTACCTCAACATTTTAAATGCTGTTTACTTACCCTAAGCCTTATTATTACTGTAGATGCAGTCAAAGCCACAGAAAACGCAATACATATATAAAAAAATACACGATTCGGTCTTTCAAAAAGTTTTTTCTTTGTGGAATTTAGCAAGTAGGTCAACTAAAGCATCAGACGAATTGGAAAATATATACGGTATTAAACTGAAAGTTCCTTGTCCAACTCGGTGGAATTCCATGCATGATGCATGTATGAAGCTAATTAGCATTGAATCAAAATTAAACGAAATTTGTAAAGTATTAAAATTAGAAGAATTTCAGCCATCCGATATTCTTTTTTTGAAAGAACATATTTTTGTTACAAAACCTATAGCAGTTGCAATAGACATTTTACAGAATGGAAAAACCTGTCACTTAGGAACTGTTTTACCATCACTTTTTAGAATTAAAAAATCCTTGGAAGCTATGCTGGAATTACAATACTCTTCAAAATTAAGAGGATGTTTGCTAAATGGACTTCAAAAACGTTTTGCAAATATAATGGATATAGAAAGCTTTGGCAGTCGACCATACTTGTTGGCTGCAATTTCTAATCCAAAATTTAAATTAAGAAGGTTAGAAATTACTTCGTTTAAAGATGATTCTGAATTCTGCAGAAAAACGCAAACTAGAAGAGTTACGGTTAGGAGGATCTCAAGAAGATTATAATGAAACAACAGAAAGTCACGTAAATTCCGAAAAAGAAAATTCCTATCATGAGGAATTTTTTGATTGTTTTAAAATAAATAATATGCAGGTACAAACATCTACATTGCAGTGTACAAACTATTTTGAGGATCCCGATAACATTTACATTCGATTAAATAAGTATCCGATAATAAAAGAAATTTTCCTTAAATGTAATTGTACACTGCCTTCTTCTGCCCCCGTCGAAAGAATATTTAGTACGGGTGGACAAATTGTAACCCCTCGTAGAAATAGGTTAAATGACGAAATTTTCGAAACGTTGTTAATATTAAAAGAAAATAAAATAAAATTCGATAATTAGAATTATGTAACTTTATAGTTAATAAAGTAACGCTTGGTGTAGTGTAGCGTATTATTATTGTATTGTAACTTGTAAGTAGTATAAGTTTGTAATAAAGTTTTGTTCCCGTTAACTATATATTTATTTTCTTATGTTACTGTCCAAGTATCCAGTGGCACTGTCCATATCTCTGGAATCTGTAAAAATTAAAAGAACACCCCTGACACGTTCGAAATGCGAAAGGATCTATAAAGGATCTAGATGCTTTGTTAAGGATCTTGGATCTTGATCTAGATCCATTTTTAGGTTTGGATCTTCGATCTGGATCTAGAGCATATTTTTTAAATGTATCTGGATCTGTATCTAGATCCCTAATTAGAGGATCTTACTCAACACTGATCACGGGGCATTAATAATGCTTCGTAGTGCTTTGTTCTGGAATCTTTGTATTATTAATACATTGCTTTTCTTGGTGCATCCCCATAGTTGCTCCCCGTATGTCCAGACTGGTTTTAGCATTTGTTTATATAGTAACAGCTTACTGTGTAATGATAGTTCAGAATGCCTTCCAATTACCAATACATTTTTCTAAATTTCAGGTTAAGTTCTTCTCTTTTCTTTTTGACGTACTCTTTCCACCTCAATTTTGTGTCAACATTCATACCTAGGTATTTTGCATTATTTCCGTTGGGTAACTTGTTCTGGTTAATCACGATAGATAGCTGCTTAATTTTTCTGTTGGTGTAGTTAACATGCACTAATTTTGCTTCATTAAGTTTGATTCGCCACTTCTTGGTCCAGTTGTTGACTTTGTCTGTGGCAGTCTGTCATTTGGTCGTCGCTTCTTCCATGTTGTCACCTACCGCTATGATAGCAGTGTCCACAGCAAAGGTTGCGATGGTCGTTTCTTCCGCATCTGCTATGCCGTTCGTGTAGAGGAGATACAGGAATGGTCATAGTACGGTCGCTTGTGGAACTCCAACTGATATTTCTTTTATTTCTGAATAGCTATCTTCGTTTGTACTCTGTAGTTCCTATTTGAAATCTAGGATTTCAGTAGTTGTCTGTGATTTGTAGGCAAGCTTGTAACTATTTTATATTTCAGCCCATCGTGTCAGACTTTATCGAAAGTTTGCGCGTCCAGAAATATCACTGAGCAGATTTTCTTTTATTTTAGTGTCCTTTTGATTGTGGTTGTAATTCTGTGGACCTCGTCAATCGTGGAGTGTTTATGTCGGAATCCAATTTGATGAATTGGGATCAGTTTATTTTCTTCAATAACCGGTTTGAGTCGTTTCAACAGTAATTGCTCAAATAATTTCGATATCGTAGGCAGTAACGAGATTGGCCGGTAGGATGTTTTCTCCTTTGATGGTTTTCCAGGTTTCGGAATCATTATCACCTCTGCTACCTTCCACTGCATAGTGAGATATCGTAGTCTGTTATGTGTTTTAGAAATTGCCGCTTTATATTAATTAATTTCTTAATTTGATTGCCGCTATATAGGATTTAAAACGTTATTTGAATTGTCGTTTGTATGTTAACAGTTTTGCTTATGTTGCGTCTTTTAAAGTTTGAGTTATGTTGACAGTTCCCTTTTGTAGGCTCAAAATTGCCGAATGTTGTTTTTCTCGCGCTTGACCTTAACACACTTCCGAGAACTCACGTGTCCATGATTCTAGAACTTTTACGTCACATTTCGAAATATGGTGCAATCTTTGGGGGAATGAAGGGCCGTGTTGGGTTTTTAGCAGCCAGTCAATTTTACCTCGATGACTCCGGGCCTTCCCGAAATTACATCTACGGGGAAGGGCCGTTACGAAAGCAAAGTCGAAGCTAGACCCTTAAGACAGACGGACGTAACTTCGAATGTCGGTTCTTTTTTATCGCGGCGCTTCTGCTACTTCAAGTTTTACCTTATCGCTGTTTGCTTTAGAGCAAATAATATCGACTTAAGTCGGATATATAAATAATAGCAGAATGTTCGCCTTGGTGTTGGACAATTAAAGATAATAATTGCTCCTGTCGAATCAGTTCGGATTTCAGCGATTTGAAAAGAAAAACCGTCCAAGTGTTTTGGTGGAAGCTTTTGTTTTGTTCCCGTCGTCCGAAAAGTCTCGCTTCTGTCTCAGCGTTAACTGACCTCGTTGAAAGCAACTTAGCCCTCTCCAGGGGCGTAACAGCCACATCTCGTTCTAACGCTGTACTGCAGAACGTTGCCTGCCTCTTTTTTTCCTGCATCTGGAAATCGCCCTTACATTGTGCCTATCTCGTTCTAATCCATTCATCGGAAGTTAAGGTAAAAACAAACTAGTTTTTTGTGTGTTGTGAAAAAAATCTTACGCGTTACTTGCAAAATTTAACCTAATTGAACTTTTATTTTTTGACAAACAGCGACCTTCAGTCGCAGATTGTTTTTGTTTGCAGTAATAATTGTAAAACGTAATTTCGTTTATATTGTATGATGCCTGTAACCCCGACGCCTTTGGCCACGCAGTTTTTTTAAACAAGGTAAATATCGTGCGCCCAAAGACGGCGAGCTTCGTTTTCCGAACGTTTAATATCTGTTGTAAAACTATAAAAACACAGTTGATTGTCCTTTTTTTGTAGTCATTTCCTGTATCGCCATTTCATTAATTTCATTATATGTGTTTTAAAATTTACTGTATTTGTTTGTGTACGAATTTTGTAAGCTTAAATATATAGGAGGAGGCACAGTAAAGGTGAGTTCCATTCCCGTAAGCTGTTGGCTCCTCGGTCTTCCACAAGGACCTACAATCAGTTGGATTTGGATGGTGGCGCCCACAAATTTTGACTTACCCTGTACACAACTAAAGGTTTCCTCCCGTAAGCGATTTTCACGAACTCCCCCTACTCCTCTGAGCTAAGCTGTAGGCCGTTTTCCACCTATCCGGTTACGGGTCGTCGGAAAAGCTCGATTGGCCCGTAACAAGTCTAAATGCTGCATTGATTAGGTACGTTAGTTTAATAATTCGTTTTCTTGGTAGTTTTTTCAAGATTTGGCTGGTTATAAGATCAAATGCTGGTGCTTTTTGAGGACTAATATTTTTAGTTATATCGTTAGAAACTTCTACTGGTGTAACCAAACTAATTGGGGTCTCATCTTCATTATTAGTTGCTGGTATCTTTTCTTCAGCAGTTTGTTGGGAGTATGGCTGGAAAGTATTATCCAAATACTCCACAAATATATAGTTCTGCCTTTTGTTCGTTTTCTCTAGCCCAAGTGCCGTCTTTTTTTCTAATAGGTGGTCCTTGTGTTATAGGCCTTTTTAGGCTTGTCGTAGCTCTCCATAGCGAATAGTCTGAGTCTTTGTCATCAGACAATTTTCTGAGGAAGTCATTAAATGTTTCATTTTTAATTTCCTGTTGGCTCTATGTATTTAGTCTTTTTTTGTCCTCTGGGGCTTTTGAGTGCTGCCATAGTTTTCTGGATCTTCTTTTCTCGGCTATCATATCTTCTTTTTTCGGACAGTTTATGACGCTTTCTATTTTCTTTAGTGTAGGAGTGTTATTCCACGCTGCTTGTTGCAAATTAGCAACAAGTTGCTCCACTTCATAGTCAAGTTGGTTTGTGGCCTTTAGTGGTGTGTTTAATTTGATTCTTTGTTCAAGCTCTTTTCTAAATCTTTCCCAATCTGTCCGCTTCTTGGCTAGTGATGGCGGATGTTCTTTAATAAGATGATAGGAGAATAATCTGATGATAAGCCATGAGTACCCTCTAGGCTGCTATAATTGGATGACATATGACATGCCCTTCAGTATAAAGAAGTCTATTAGGTCAGGGATCTTATTATTATCTGCAGGCCAGTACGTCGATTTACCCGTAGATTGGTACTCACATTTGGTTTGTTTGATCGCTTCATGTAGATGCTTTCCTTTAGTAGTGATAATCCTCGATCCCCAGTAGGTGTGTTTGGCATTGAAATCTTCTCCAGTTATAAAGTGATTTGCTAGCATTTGGGAAATCCTGAGATAATCGTTCTTTTCCAGTGCATACCTTGGTGGGCAGTATATTGCCGTCACTGTGATATTTGTAGTTTTTGTGAAAACTTTGACAGCTGTTGCTTGTATCGCATGGGTCCATAATTTGTTTCCTCAAAGTGTATAATATTTTCTTTAATTATTACCGCTAATTCTCCTCTTGCAGCATTATCAGGATGGATTGTGTTGTATAATTTGTAACCTTTCTTTTTTAGGTAGTTTTCTTTAGTAAAGTGTGTCCTAAAACCGGACATACATCTATTTTCTGTTCCCAGAGAGATATTTCCAGTTCATGAGCATGCTGGAGCAGTCCATTTGCATTTCACGCTAGTATTCTAATAGACGAAGCCATTTTTATTTCTTGTTTTTGACCGCTGCCTTATTGCTGCTTTCTAGCATTGTAACTCTATTTAGAATAGATGTGATGGAGTTGATAGGCAAGAGTATCGAAATATAAACATATCTAATTACATAATAAAGCTTAACAAACTGTAAAAATGAAACTGAACTTATAAAATTCACCCAATTTAAAATACTTATTTTAAATACTTGTAAAAACTACAAATAGTATCTAAATGTAATGGTGTAGTTTTCCGGTGATTTGGTGGCACTAGAAATTTTTTCGGTGTGGCCCTGAGATCCACCTGGCCCAGTATGGTAGTACGGTTTTAATGCATATACAATATTTAAAGGAGGCGAAAAAATGGTATCGGTTGCATAGCGGAGCGCTGCGGACGCCGCGCCGCGCCGGTCAAACGGTATTCGTAGTCCAGCACAATCCGCGCGGTCAGTACTTAGATGGGTTAACCAATATAGTGGCATAATATGCAACCGGTCGTGCTTCGGAGGGTACGTAAAACCGTCGGTCCCGGTTGTCTTACAAACATCTTTGACAATCGTTAACCTTGTAGTGAGGCGGCCGTAGGCTAGAGGTTAGCGCGTTAGACTTCTACGCCGGGGGTCCTGGGTTCAATTCCCAGTACCGGAACATCGGATTTTTAACGGCCGTTCTCCCTCGCAAGGCAATGGCAAACCAGCGAGGTATTCTGCCTAGTAAATCTTCTCTGGAGTAGAAGTGTTTACACTTCCCGTGGTTCGGAGCCCACGTTAAGCTGTAGGTCCTCTATGTCTGTGGCACTCTAAACGCGCAACACAGGCATAGGAGAGAGAAGATCGCTACGTCTCTTAAGAGACAAAGCACCCTAAGAAGAAGAACCTTGTAGTGGAACTTCTTTTCTCTGTTCGACGGGTTAGGCCAGCCTCCTGCCCGGAATACGTGCAAAGAGGGCTCACAGAACCTACTGCATTGTAGGTAATAACAGACCATTGGCCTAAACACAGAAGAAGTAGAATAAATAAGTGGACGCGACTGCCTCCCTGGACTTTCCCATACTGGAAACTGTTCATATCATCTTTATTCAACAGTAGAGTTATTTTCCTCAAAACGGTTGTTCAAGTGCTATCCTAAAACCTTGCCTCGTAACGAATAGACTTACAAGGCTTGTAAGAAGTCCCGCCAAATATCTGCGGTGCCCCTTAATTCCTTTTAATATGCAACCAGGCATACTTCATTCTCTACTATATACGTCGCGCGGTCTAACTAGTACCGATCGCTATTGCTACCGAGGTAAAATTTTCTAAGTCCCTGGAAATTATATTTTGTAGGGCATAAAAAATCGATTTTTTTTATTTTCGCGGAAAAAGATTCTTTGACGCAAACAAATAACAACCGTTAGAATAAAAAAAATATTTTTCTAAAAAAGAGGGGGGAGGGGGCCGGTCAGTGTTGGGTAGTATCTAGATACATGTATCTAGATACTGGATCTAGATACTATTCAAGTATCTAGTATCTGTATCTAGATCCGTTTATAAAATTGTATCTTGTATCTGTATCTAGATCCTATTAAGCGGTATCTTTTTCATTAAACAATAAAAGATCCTAGATACATTCAAGAATTATAATTTATTTTATGTAGTTTTCGAATTTTATTAAAACATTTCTTCAATTTAAAATTTAGGACATTTTTGGACATTTAAATTTTAGGGTTTACTTTTAGCAGAAAAACCCAAATACGTCTTAAGATAGGTAATGGTAATAAGCATTCAAAAATCCTCATTTTGAGGAGATAAGAACTGTAAGAAGCTTAAGATTTTAAGTATACATTTACCTATTGTGGCTATACAAATTACAATAACCGCCCTTGCTGTGTTCGATATTGGGAATTTCCAAGCAAATCTCATAAGTAATAACCGAGCGGTAGGCTTATCTAAAGTCTTGACAAAACTTGAAGTTTTCTCAGTATAAATAAAAGTAGTGGACAAGTACAGAATCAATTCTTGTGCTACAATTAGAAGAATGAATGATAACGAAAGTGCTTTTTTGGAAGTGCCAGCGATACTGGATGGCTATCCCAATAAAATGTTCTCTAGTAATTATTTTGTGTCTTATTATTATTATCGATTTGTTAACAACCCTAAATTCCGTCAGATTTTCTTTAAAAATAATATTATCATGATTTATGCGCGGTTCCATTTCTGGAAGTGTAATTTTTTAAAGTAGGTATCTAACTTGTATCTGAGAAGGATCTAGATACATTTTAAAGTATCTTGTATCTGTATCTAGATACAGGTAGTAAAATGTATCTTGTATCTGTAACTAGATACACTTTTTTAGAAGTACCTGTATCTGGATCTAGATACAAAAAAAAAGTATCTTACCCAACACTGGGGCCGGTGCGCTTACATATATCCACGATTGTATTATTTCTTTATATATTCATATGCTCCATTACGTACTGAGCGATTCAGTGAAAACCCCAGCTGCCTATCTTTTTTCGTTTATTAATTAAAGGAGTTTGAAGTTTCAAACTTCCAAGCTTCGTAGAGGGCGCCACAGGAAAATTACGGAGTTCTTCAAAAAATATATCGATAGCCCCTTGCGAGGTCTCTCGACATATGAAGTTTAAAAAAATTCCTTGGAGCAGTTTTTGAGAAATAATTTTTTGAAAATTTCCAAAAATTTTGAAAATTCGTAATTTAGGCACCTTATAATTTTTCAAAAAACTTTTTATATCACCTCATTTTACCCTTCATATACTATTCAGAAAATAAAAATCATTTGAATCGATTCATCCGTTTTCGAGTAATTGGGCGTTAAACTCAAAATTTTCAAAAAATCATGCGCCCTTCATTTTAAAGCTAGCGAGTTCGGCAAAAAACTAACAGATTTGTCTTATGACCCTCTATCGTTATCCGCGATAAAAGTTTCAAAATTGTAATCACGAAAAAAGTGATACCAAAAAAACATGCGTAACTTCCGCTTCCGGTTTCGGATTTTTTTGAAAAGCTTATTTTTTCGATGAATTTTCGATACACCCCCGTCACATACGTACATACGTACATACGTACATACCCACCCACAGACAGACATTTTTTAAAAACCACTTTTTTGGGTTCCTAGAGACCCAAAACGGATATATCCGTTAAAATCTCGATTTCGAAAATTTTCATGATTCAATACTTACCCTATACCTATAAGGTATGGGAAAGTAAAAACTCAGAGCGCTAAATTTTTTTGAAAGTATCGATTTTAGTGAATGCTTATTAAATTTGAAAATCCTATTCTAGGTTAATTATTTTAATGGTATGAAACTAGCTGTCATCAAAACAACAAGAAAAAAACCAGGGAAGTTAAAAATTTATTATAAATATTTCGCAATACCCGCTCCAAGAACTTTGTCTTTCGCTCTTTGCTACAACTGATATACGAGACCTTCTGTGCTTTATTGTCTTCCTTCCTGCATCTTCATAAGACAGCTCATTTAAGTCTACACACTTATATATAAGTGTATCCAGAAAGACAGCAAAACATCACGGTCAGTGTATGTTAATTAGGTGTCCTTTACATTCTAAGTTACTAGAGTCAGGCCAATGAATATAAACATTATTGATGTGAGTAAACCGATGCAATACCAATAAATTTTCTTATAAACCACTGTTCAACACTCAACCGTAATAGTATTATTTTCTTATATTTATTCCAATCCCTTAAATGGAAACATAATAGTTTTTGCAGTTGCAGCATTATAAGAATTTTTAAAATACTGTATAAAAATTGGTTTTGCCATTAATATAGCAATTTTGTAGCACTTTCTATGTAGTCCGAAATGACACCATCTGTAATTTTTGAAATACCACCATGTTCTATTTTCGAGAGCAACGTGCTATCGAGTTCCTATATCAAACTTGCAAGATACCGTGAAGCCAATAAAAACCCAAGTCAAAGACACCCGTGGAATTTTAAAGTATTACCTTAGATTGATCTGCAATTATAAAGATGTAAACATTATACATATTTTTAACTGTCATATATTAATAATTGACAGTTAAATTCAAATTATATTAGGTTATTTATTTAATTATTGAATGGAAATTTAAAATTACACTTTATTTTGCCAGTGTTTGTATACACTTTTAGTTAGTATATTCAAGGTTACATTGCCGTCTCGAGTATTCTGTGTTCTGTGTAGTTTCAATAATTCGTTCTGGGTTGAAAATCACGCAGAAAAGTTGATGAGCTATTTACATTTTGTACGTAAACGTGTTCAAATCTTTTTTTAATTGTTCAACAGTACCGTATGACAAATCAATTTCTTGGCTTAGTTTTCTGATTGGCTTAGAAGGAGTTGCTTCCGTGATATCCCTAACACTATCCGTAACTTCTTCAGTTCTTTTCTCAGGTCTTCTTAATTCGTTTTCCTTTCAACGTTTCCACATTCTTTAAAATTATTCGCAATAATCTTGGCAGTTTGATACAAATTTTTATAAGTGAAGTTTGAATCCTCATTCGGTAAACACTGTTGAAATTCTATGAAACAGGTTTGAAATGAATATTGCCGTTCATCATTCTTATTTTTTGTACCATTTATGTAAATAAAATTGTAATATGAAAATTTTATATTCCGCTATTAACAACTATAAATTCATGGTATTGTAATACGTAAGTGGAATGACTTTTGCTGCAATCAATTAATTAAGTAAATAACCTAATAATATTTGAAATGTAAACTGTCAATTAATATTATTCAATTTTAATTATTATTACACTTAAAAATATTAATAATGTTTACATCGTTATAAATTACAGATTAATCTAAGACGAAACTTTAAAATTCCAAGAGTGTCTTTGACTTGGATTTTTATTGCTCTCGCGTTATCCTTTTCAGTCAAAGTGGTAATTTGGTGAAACCACTACATATTTTTGTGATTACTTTTCGTCACAGTGGTTTTACCACATAACCACATATCAGGCATCCGTGGTGTGTTACCACCTACCAGAGAAAATTTGTATTATTACGCCAGATGCTCGTTTCTTAGATAAATTTGTTTATTTGTGAGTAGCGCACGTGCCTATTGAATGTGTATTCTGGTGTTGATCAAAATTTGTGGTCTTTTTGATTTTTGAGGGGGTTGGTGCCATTTTTCTTATTGTTTTGTCTTTAGTTAAACTTGTAATAAAATTGGTAGTGGCTAACATTTTAATATGTCCATTATCCGCTGTTATCAACAAATGGTTTCATAGAGCTACCACAACGAGTAAATGGTATCCTATCATTTCCAGATTCAGTATTGTATTTCTGAAAATGGCATTCGACTTAAACAAACTGCCATCTAACCAAGTTTATGCTCTAATTGACGAGGTACCTTCTGACGGTGGATCAGAATTTGGGGATGTAGAGAAGTGGTCTGATGCAGAGGATATCAATCCACAAGAAATCATAACATCCGATTATGAATTGTCTGAAAACGAAGAAAAGAACACATCTAACTACGTTGACTTAGATGGTAGATATCAGTTGACGACGATGGTTTTTCGAGCGTGGATGATTTACCACTATCAACTTTTGTACAACACTTGTGGAGAAAGACCATTAGCTGCAAATACAATACAATACCATTTTCAGAATTCGTCGGCCAATACCAATGTTGTATGATTGGTATTGACTACAAGGATACCACTGATTATTATTTGTGCCTATTTGATGCTGACTTACTTGAGCACATAACTGACCAAACTAATCTCTATTCAATTCAAGAAGGTGTCAGGTTTCAGCCCACCAGCAAAACCGAAATAAAAATGTTTTTAGCTATAAATCTACTCCTGGGTATCAAGAGTTCTCACAGGTATAAGGATTGTTGGTCCAATCGTCCAGAATTACAAGACAGCTACATTTCCAGTTTTATGAGCATAAATCGTTTTAGTTTTCTGCTTCCTCACTTGCACCTAAATGATAATAGCGTTGCCCCCTAAAAATGAAGCAGCCTTTGACATATTGTATAAAATTCGACCATACATTGAACAATTAAGAATTAATTTAAAAAAATATTGTTCGCCATCCATGCATCAAGCAGTGCATGAGAGCATGGTGAAATTCAAAGGATGAATTTCATTCAAGCAATACTTGCCTAAGAAGCCCATCCACCGACAATATAGAATTTGGATAAGAGTAGACAAAAAAGGATATGTCTGGAACTACCAAATTTATACTGGGATAATGAATGGCAATCTAGAGCGTGGGTTAGGAGAAAAATCTTCCTGATCTAAAAAATGAAAAAGATCTGAAACGTTTGATTTGGCAGTCCGAAATAATAACATTTTTTCTGTGAAATGGAAAGACAAACGGTCAGTGCAGCTACTCTCAATCGTTGATTCCACCACTGGCACGTTTACAACAGAACGAAGGGAGAAAATGGTAGCATTACTGAGGTTCCATGTCCAGCAGTTCTAAAAAGTTACCACAGTCATATGGGTTGTGTCAATAAAAGTGACATACTAAAATCACTTTAAGCTATTGACAGAAAAAGTAGGTAGTAGTAAATCCATTTATAATTTGTAACAGGCAAACCAATGACAAAATTAGTCTCAAGGAATTTCGTGGCAGGGTTATTGCTGGACCTATAAGTTCAAATTCTGTAAAACGAACTTCAGGTGTTGAAAGCACAGCTACTGAGAAGGTCAACCGATAGAAGTCATACATAAGAAAAGAAGTAAGAACTGATCATGTGAAACATCTTCCAATACATGGGACATCAAAATGCTGTGCTCACTACAGCACTGCCAAAAAAACCCGCAGAACTCGTTGGGAATGTAGCTTCTGCAAAGTGGGACGGTGCTTGAGCGCAGGAAAGAACTGCTTCCAACATCATGGCGTAAATTTACGCCATGTTCCAACATATCACACTAAATAATTGTACATTATTTAATTCGGTTGCGAAAGTGTGGTTACACAATGAAACCACATTTTGAAAAACTGTATCAGCTATCATAGAGAGCTTTTGTTTTTGTAAACCAATAGTTTGTAGTTCTTTTACACTAATTAAACCACTTTTAATACAAATTATTTTTTTATTAGTTTGCCAGTTCCGTGCCTTAAAGGGTTATTCTTAAAAAAATTAAAGCGTATACCATACCCAGCCAACGCAGTGATAGAAAAAATCTGTATGTACAGGAAAACCGCAATAAAATGATATTGGTTTTCCTTGAGACTTTTCTAAGTCTGAGTGTGTACTATTATCATATATTATTTCTGACCAAGTGTAATAGTAACGCTCCAAGTTTGCAGATGATCTGTAGTAGCAACTGCATAAAATTTTCAACTGCACACAGAACTTCACAGCTGCAGCAGAGTTGTTAAAGTTGCACGTTAAAGTGGATGCATTAACCCTTTGTGCTAACTTATTTGTCGATTCCGCTTTACTAAAGCTACTTTTATTGGCGCACGTTATAGAGTTATACAGAACTTTGATTAATAAGTTCGGTAACGATCAAAACTATTCCTAGCTACCAACTAGCATTGTTTATCATGCAAGACGTAGCACCAGTTCATAATTCCCCTATTAGGACAGAATAGCTAATTGAAAAATTCAGAAAGCAATGAATACGACGGGAACGACTTCTCCCTCACCTGGTCTCGCGCTGATGGAGTTAACTCTATAGGGATATCTATTTGAAAAAACGTAATTTGTTTCGTGCTGGATACAATCATATAAATTAGGTACAGAAATATTAACAACACGCAAAACATTAATTGACTACATTTTCACTAAATAATTTGAACGTGGTGGAAAATAGGAAAATCTTACTGGTTATATTTAAAACATGCGCTCAAGATAAGTACTTTATACAGTAAAAGCAATGTTACGCATTTAACCGCTTAACCTTTTTTTAACGTTTTCTGGAGATGGAGATGAAGACATTTATACAAAAGCTACGTAAAGGGATCATTCATATAAAATACATATCCATCGCTCTTCAAAAAGTAGCACGCCACTGCAGCTACTTGAAACAGCGCCTTGGATTCATACTATATAAAATTGTCAAATTACAATTAAGGTGAGCTATAATCTAAAGCGATGGGCCTCTAAGGCCTGTGAAAGCTTCATAATCATAATAATAATGACCTATAAAACCTGGATTTCATAAAAACGTATATACAGGCTCATTATCTTTCCTGATTATCCCTGTAACTCCGCCGTAGCTGGTCCCAAGCCCGGTTGAGAAAGGAGGAGGGCATCGAGAGAGAGGCCCCAGCAACCTACCCTAGATGAAACAATAATTTGCTCAAAGTGCCAAAAGCAAGCCTCGGAACAGGACGGATACATCGATGACGAACCTTGCAAGAAAAAGGAACTGGAAAACAAAGAACAATATAAGGATAGGGACATGGAATATAAGATCCTGGAATAAAAGAGACCAGGAAATAATAATGGAAATGGAAAGAAATCAGATAGACATATGTGCCCTATCAGAAACTAAAAAGAAAGGAAGAGGAATAACAAGCTACGATGGCTACGTCCTTATATATAGTGGAGTCGCCAAAAATATGTATGCAAAGGAAGGGGTAAACCTATTAATAAACAAAAAATATACTAACAATATTATTAACCACACATCTGTATCAGAACGGATAGTAGCAGTAAAACAAAACTGAGAAACCAAATATAAACATAATATCTATATATGCCCCTGATATAACCAAACCTCTACAGTTTACACGAACAACAAATATTCTACGACGACTTTCAGAAAACAGTGGACTCGGTCAATAAAGACGAAGCACTGATAGTAATGGGAGGTTTTCATGGGAGAATCAGAAATAATATCATACTAGGCATCAAACAACGATTCAATGAGGAAGAAAACAATGACAATGGAGAAATTATGACCGACTTCTGCATAAATAATGAAATACGGATTAATAATGCGTTTTTTGACCACAAAATATAAAATAAATACACATGGCAAGATAGCAATGGCCGGAAATCTACCATCGATTATATTCTCACAAACAGGAAAATACACCCCACTCAGATACTAGATGTCCGTTCACGCACATCCGCGGACATCGGCAGTGACCGTAGATTAGTACTGGGAAAACTCCGAATGGCGCTAAGAACAATAAAAAAAGAACTACCAGCATACTCAACAAAGATCAACATCGAAACGCTCCAAGAAGATACGACAAAATGGATATACGAAGGTAGACTAACAACAAAAATAAAAGGAAACAAAATTGACGACTCCGATACTATAGATGAACAATGGAGGAAAATAAAAATTAACATAAGAAACGCAGAAGAAGCACTGGAACAAAAAGAGTAAACATGAAAAAATCAAAAAACAATAGGAAAACACCGTGGTTCTGTGATGAAGTGAAAACGATCTGTAAACAAAAACATAAGGCGTACCTACAGTATAAACAAACACAAACACCACAGGCATGGGATGAGTATAAATTAATAAGAAATGAGGTAAATTCTAAAATAAGGACACTTAAACAAAATTATTGGGACCAATTCTCAGCACGCCTAGAATATGATTTCTATGGACTACAAAAACAGATTTGGCGATTCATAAGGAACCAAAAGACAGAAATATCAGAATACATCGAAACTCAACAAATCACACAAGAGGAATGGATAAATTACTTCACCCACCTGTTCGATGTGGAAGATCACAGAAATGAACAGATAGAAATTGAACACCCAAATGAAGAGAACGTTGTAGTAACTCGAGAAGAAGTAGCAGAAACCATTAAGAAATTAAAAAGCCGTAAGTCACCGGGAGAAGACGGAATTTACAATGAATTATTAAAATATGGAGGAAATACACTCATAGAAGAAATTGCTAAACTTATACAACAAATCTTTCGGTAACATAAAGTACCAAGAGAATGGAAAAGTAGCATACTGATCCCAGTGTTCAAAAAAGGCGACAAGATGAAACTTGGAAACTACAGAAGAATAAACCTCTTGAACCCAACACTAAAACTAACAACAAGAATTATAACAAACAAATTTAATAATATATTAGAATGGGAAGACGAACAACAGGGATTCCGTAGTGGCAGATCACGCAACGATGGAATATTTGTGATAAAACAAATAACTGAAAAAGCCCTAGAATTTAATAAACCGGCTTACATGTGCTTCGTCGATCTACAAAAAGCCTTCGACAATATTCAGTTGCACGATGTGGTAAGAATACTATACAGGCAAATACCAAATGCAATAATAAACACCATTAAAGATATATATACGGAGAACACCATAAAAATCAAGCATCACAACAACATAACGGATAGTATACCATCACAGAAAGGCATCAGACAAGGGGATTCTTTAAGCCCGCTTTTATTTAATCTGATAATGGACAAAATTATAAAGGTCGTAAAAACAAGTCGGGGATATCAAATGGGGACACGAAGAATAAACAGAGTATGCTATGCGGACGACGCCGTAGTTGCAGATACTGCTGACCATCTACAAAGAATGCTATACCTTTTCATTAATACCTGTAAGACATTTAACCTAACCATCGCTATCGTCAAAACAAAATCAATGGTGATAGCGCAAGACCCAGTAAAGATGTAAACTGGTGGTAAATGATAAAATTATACAAGTGATGGAAATACAGTATCTCGGAACAATAATAACAAGCTCCGGAGACTTAAACAAGGAAATAGAAGGACAAATAACAAAAGCAAACCGAATAGCTGGATGTCTCAACCACACCATCTGGAGCAATCAACACCTAAGAAGAGAAACGAAAACAAGAATATACAAAAGTACTATACGGCCAATAACAACGTACGCTGCAGAAACAAAACCTCAAACATCAAAGAACAGACAACGGATGGATACTACAGAAATGAACGTACTCAGAAGAATCGCCGGAAAAACAAGACTGGACCGAGTAAGAAACACAAATATTAGAGAAATGTGACAAATTGAAGAAAGAGGGGAATGGAACGCACATATTAATAGAATGGACGAGAGTAGAGTTGTACGAATTGTAAGAGACAACCAATCCAGCGGCAGAAGAAACATAGGACGGCCCAGAAAGAGATGGAGCGACACAATCCGATAAATAGTATGGCAAAAGAACAGGCTGATAGCCTACAATGGAAGAAAGAAGAAGAAGAACATCCCTGTATGTTTAAGCAAATAGTATACTACAGACGACTAAACGATAAAATATTACAACCATAGCCCTTCCATTCACAACATTAGACATTTACAACTAATATCATATATTGACCACTTATTTTTTATGTACCTCTACCTAGTGTCGACTACCGAAGAAGAGTTGTTTGGCTCAAACTTACCCTTTGACTTTTACGAACGTCGCGATCTGCCAAGGATGTTATAGAGAGATCCGGCTTGCGCACCCTGCTGTGTAGCTACCTAGCGACAGCGGATATACCGAAAATAATGCATATCAGTGATTTTCTTCTTTGATTAAGTGTAGCATCCATTTGGACACAATATACCATTTCAATGACCCAAAGTTTTGCTACAACATTATAAAATTAGTCTTAATAAGACCAAAAGTATTTATAAGGCCGATTGGTGATGTGGGACACCAGATGTATTCTGGCTTGGCGTCACAAGGTTGTATAGCCGGTAGTGTGCAATGCCGCATTTACTCTCTATAACATCCTTCTGGCCTGTCGATCGATGCAGTGTTTGCCCAACTGCAAACTTTATCGAAAAGAAAATAATGTTGATTATTACTAATAATTTTTTACTGATGTTACTTATCCTACCTTACTTTCTTTCTTAAAAGCAGTAAGTTTTAAGACTCGATATTCACATTAATTTTTACATGCTGACCGAATCAACCGCCCATGTGTCGTGCACACATTTCACCAACCTTGTGAAGGCACTGTCGTGGTTAAATAGGTTCCATATAACCGAACTTTATATGATTGGTATGCATATGATGCGATTTGTGTCCGTTCTTGATGATTTGAAAACTGATTTTGAAATTGTGATCAATTACAACTCGGTTTTGCTATTACAAACATCCAATCCAAATTGTAGCTGCAGGGAATCAAGAACAATAGACCCTTTGTCGTTTTTGCACATTTGTGCTTTTCATTACCTGCTCACGATTTAACAATTGTTAATTTCTCACGTTAACTGAACAGTAATGCAACATTTGGGTTGACATTTTCAGTGTTACTTATACAAAGAGAATTATACAAAACTGATTGCAAGCCTGCATATAGAGAAATTATTCCATTTTAAAAGTTTATTGAATTTAATTTCAAAATAATACTGTATTTTAAAATTTCTTGGACAAAAATGTAGATAGGTACAGCAATGAACACTCCAATATATGTTAGGTAGAAATTATTGTGGAACCTTCCATATAACGCAACTATGATATACAGTATATACAAATGCAACCGTCTTTCCGTTTTCTTTACGATCGAAGAGATACTTATTCATGCACTGACTGATACCTATTCATGCACACATTTTGACTGTTAGAAATTACTTATTTCTTGTTGGAGATTACGATAATTTTCGTTTATAATATCAGTAGAACTGCTCCTGGGTTTAATACTCAACGAAGCACATGAACTGTCAAGCTATAATTAAAGAACAGAACGTAGCCCCAGAATTTGAAAATAGAAAAACTTACGCGAAACTGTAACTACCAGGCATGACACCTAATAGAAGCTCATAAAACTTTTACAATAAAATTAAAATATAAGTGGCAACTCTGCCCGCGAGAGGAAAAAATATGTCCTAACAAGAAGAAGCTGTTCTTACAGTAAACTGAATCCATCTAAATCATTCATTCTCACGCCACAACCCTCGCCATCCAGCAATAAGATGTATGTAGCACACACAAGTCAATATACTACCGAAGCCGTCGCTGGGAATTCCATCCGCACTAGGAGCAATTACTGTAAAAACTATGCCATACAACTAATGAAGCTAATAAGTTCTAATTTGGTAGAATCGCTAGAACATTTTAAACAGAATACTGTGTATAATATTTCACAATCTAAAAGTTCATTAAAGTTACATTAATTGGATATCAGATATTCCACCACCTAACTACGCAATTAATACTATAATGAAGAATTGATTGGTAATTCATACAATTTCCATAATTTTCATATTATTATACTCGCTGCTATCCTAGCTACAGCTGGGTTTGACGTGTAAAACAAATTGTATTTGCATCTTTAAGAAAGGAATACAGCGTGTTCAACTAGAAGCTGCAAATCAAACTTTTTTGACATCCCTCTATTTTTTAAAATTAAAATAAATGCCTTCCTGGAAGTAAATAGAGGAAATAAGTTTTGAACTAGTCTGTAATATGTTAACTGTACTACTTTTGAAATAATATTAATGAAAACCAAATTAGTTACTTGTTTTATTAAGCTCGATATTAATTTATCAAAACATTGATAAATTTATCAGCCTTATAACAGTTACAATTTCTGTTGGTAAAGCGTAATTTAAATAAAGATCGTGATTTTGAAATATGTAGTATGCAGTTTAGTCATGGAAATAGCTTTGAATACCTAAACTTTGTAATTTCAATTTTCAGTTCGAATCAATTGAATTAATATAGTATTTTTAATACAGAATTTAGTGGTATAATACAAAAAATATACTTGGTGTTCTAATAGAATCTATTCCAAATTTTTTTAGCATTTTCGAAGTACATACATTTCTACATTTCTTCGATATTTTTCGAAATAAAGTTACCTTTAAAAAAGAAGTTTTTCATGTAGGAGGTTGATAAAATTTCATTTAAGTATTGTTATTTGAGACACTGTACTGATGAAATGGATAAATTACAAAAAGGTTGTCAAAGTGATACTTTTCATACAATATTCGTTGAAGTACTATTCTTTACGGTACTCCAATGAATGGAAACATATAAGAACAAAAATGGTTTAATCACTTGGTTATTTATAATTTTTTGGGTACGTACGTCCTCAACACTTTTATGTCGGGAAGGATCAGAAGAATCTAATAATATAATCGTATACAATGCCGTCTGCAAAAAAATAGTTTAAGTTCGTCTCATATCGGCTATGAAATATTCTTTTAATTACATGATAGGATTAAGTCAAGATCTGTTATATGCTATTCGCATACATTATATACATAATTTAGTTTGACAAGAATTCGAAACACTCGTTGGTATTTTTGGGTTTACCATTTCTTCTTGAATACACTACTTCAATGCTATTTCTAGATATATAACCATACTAGATTTTCCACTTGATATCAATTTGTAGAATGTGTGAAAAGGCGCAGGATCATTATAACAGAATTTGAAAGAATATATAAAATACCATTAAACAGTATTGTATTAACATTGAACATTCCTTTTCCAATATTTTTTACTGTAATTTGCGAACAGACATCAACCTGGGTTGCAGATAGAATTATGTTTCAAGTGACCAGGTAAATGTGAATACTAAACACAAACCAAGTTTTGATCTAAATTAGTTTCATTAATTACTCGAGGGGACAGCAATACATTTGGTTTAAATGTTATACAAACATAGGATGACCGCAAGAACGATAAAGTCAGAATTAATATAGTTGATATTCCATTTAAAACCCATAACTATAGTTTGCTCCGGGCCAGCTAAGCATCTTGTATGCTTGAAAATAATTTTTTGTTATGCAGGATAAAATGCTCTATGACAGCGTTTCTCAAACTTTTGGCTTACGCGGCCATATTTTTAAATATTATATGATACACACCCTCTTTCTAGAAAGACGGATGCGCTGTAGCGTGGTGCAGAAATTAGTACAGTGAGGACAAAACGTATAAAACCATGATACATGTCCGGTTAGGTTAGTTTAATAGTAAGCGTAGCAGAGAGTAGATGTCTAATAGTTCGTTTGTGTTCTGTTGTACCTGAATGATTTAAAGTTTGTACGAGTACAAATATTTTCCAAGTATGGAAACATACTTAATAGGATCTAAACGTAATTTTGAGCGTGCAACTACATCTGCGTCTGCAGATAAAGAAGCTGCTAATACAATCAAAGCAAAATATAGGAAATAATGTCATAAGTATTTGAATTTTATAAATACAGTCGTTTATTGCGAAGAGCAACCACAGTGTATAATATGCTTAAATATTGTGACTGCTGACATTATGAAACCAAGTAAACTAAAGAGGCATTTACAAAATGAAATGAAAATAAATCTCGGGATTTAATACAGTGTTGCCGATGTCTCTAAACGCTCTGATTGCATCTTGTAAATTAGCACATCGCACAGCCAAATGCTAAGAACCTTACACTATTGCGGACAATTTTATTCTTCCTGCTGCCGCTGATCAAAATAAATACTTGGAGATAGTTATGCTAAAGAAATTCTGAAACTACCAGTATCAAATATTACTAATAGTAGGCGCATTGATGATATGTCAGAGTTCAGCAGGAGCAGCTTCTTTTGAAACAAATTATTTTTTATTCAGCTAGACGAAGCGACAGATATTATCAAAGATGCACATTTGCAAATAATTATATTGTAAACTTTGGCCTGGAGTGGAAAAACTGTGTTGGAGTCTGTTCTGATGTGGCATCCGCGATGGCAGGAAAATATAATGGTCTACAAGCACTTTACGCAAAATAATTCAAATGCTACTTGGCACCATTACATAACCACTCGCTTCGAAACAAATTAGCTCAGGACTTCATTCATTCTAACTTCTGTAATAAATTATTTAAAAACAAGGCCGTTAAGGGCAAGTTTCTTCAATGTGCGATTATATAGGCGCTGACCATTCAGCATTATTGCTTTATTGCGAATGTCAGCGGTAAACTCCTGAAAAAGTTAAACAACGGGTTTTTGAGCTTAGGCAGGAAATATATGCGTTTATGAAAAAAGAAAATCACAAAGATGCCGAGCATTTGTTGACGAACTGATCATAATGAAACTGGTTTGTTTGACTGATATTTTTGAAAAATTAATTATTTATTATACCCAGTTGCAAGGAAATACTACTCAAAAATTGGAACTTTGATCAAACAAAATAAACAGCGAAGACACAGAAATTTTTAATAATTTGAGAACATTTATTAACGATAACAAACCAAGCCATACAATTGTATTTGTCAATTTTAGATACATATAACGTCATGTGAAAACGTTATCTAAAACTTTTCAAAGATACTTCTTTGAAAATGATAGTATTATGACCAAATATGCGTCAATTACAACCCCGTCTGAAGTTATACCTATAGATTTATCGTTGGAAGAAGAGGAACGATTCATTGATTTAACATCAAGTACAGAAAAGACGAGACCAGCGTTATTCAGAGTATATTGACATTTCCACCATTTTATCTTTGTGAAGTTGGCGTCTCTGCAGTAGCTTGTATTAAATCGAAATACAGAAACCGGCTCAACAGCGAACGTGAAGTAAGGGTAGCAGTTACTCATCAAATACCAAACTTGGATCAGTTATGCGGTTCGACACAGGCGTATTTACTCGTTTGTTTAAATAAACTATTAGTAATTTTGAGTAGTTTTAGATTATACTCGTAAGTAGATTATGTATGCAATCCTTTGTATGCAAAATAATATGCTAAACATTGAGCATTGGTTTCAATATACTAATTTCCGTTTCACTATTTTTCTGCTGCACCTCCCTGTGAGGACTTTTGCGCACCTCAGGGAGGCGCGCTCCACAGTTTGGGAACCGCTGACCTATTAATTGATATTTTAAATAATAACGTAACAAAACTAATAGTTAGTAGCTACATTAGACATATTACACGTGCTTAGGCAAAATATTTTGCTATGTTTATGAAAATATGTTTTACAAAGACGCATAATTCAACATTATACAATTGCTCAGTGAAGCGACTAAATCATTCTTGGCTTTGCCTTCGGAGCGCTAACTCACTGATTAACCCCGTGCGTTTAATTTTGCTCTGGAATTTGTCTTAATTTTGGCTAACCGCCTCTCGGGTGGCCATATTTCATTACAAATAACAAACGAGCCAACATTTTTTTCAATTAGATAATTGTTTGTGGAAAACCATAAGTAAAATAAGTTTAGAGCAGATATTTAGTGACCGTAGCTGGAGCTACTCCCAGTAAATTCTAAAATTATTCGAAATCATAATATGACTTTTTAATGTTTCTATAGTTTTTCTGAAATTCATTTAAATTAAAATGAATAATCTTTTAATTATCCGCTGAAAGCACGTTTAATTCTTAATTATATTGCTTTTACAAGTGCCGGCCACAGACTGTATCTTGAAAACACCAAAAAACCTTTGTCCTAAAATGAAATCTTTTAATTAAGGAAAGGATTAAATTCGCCTATTAACTTTATGTGAGGCAACTGTTTTCAACAGTTTACCTAAATACGCTTTCTCCGTCGCCCTGTCCTTATTCGGAAAACAATGCGATTGACTGACAGGATGCTGTTTTCCATTTCACTACGCTTTCTATTTATTTAGTTAGCAATTTATCAAAAAGAAAAACAACTCAGTCATGGAAAATTCGTGCAAGATTTCTGTTTCTTTCACACGCGTAGTCACGAAGTTTCATATTTTACGGTCAAGTTTCATGGTGATAAACGTGCCTCTAGCGTGAATTATTCGTTGGACACAAAAATCTGATGTTAGATGCCTTAAAGAATGGTTTCTTGATATAAAATAAAATTAAAGTTAAATTTAACTCTGTTTTTCTATAGCGTATTTATATTTCAGGAAGGTACATAACATGGGGTGCTTTGCCAAATAATATTTCACTGGGAATTCCTTATTATATGTATATATTAGTTTCACGAATATTGTCTCATTTACGCAAGCTATTAGGTGTAGTGTGATGGATTACTAACTTACTTGTCTTTAGGGATTACACCCTACAACGTACACTAACACAACTGTAACCTAATTTGATGTAAAATAAGATAACCCTCATCGCTTATGACAAACAAGGGTATGTAAATGTAGTTCTGTGCACAATTTAGTACTGTACGTTTTATTGCCTTTTTATTCCTGCCATTAAGATTAAGCATAACATGCACGTTATTGCTCTGTAAATTTATCACCTTTTAAAACAAAAATTCCATTAACGTTATTCCTAAATTGATATACGTTTAACGATATTACTGACGTAAAAATGCATTTGCCATTAAAAAGTAGTACTCTCAGAGAAATATATATCTTAGAAATAGAATTATTAGATAGAGTGATAGAAGGTGATATCCCTAAGCTTCTTTTAACATAATACCGGTGTAAGGAAAATGCATTGTAACATTCGTCAAGCTCGTATCATTTCGGAAGATAGAGTTACTATTAAATTATATAGTATTATCAACAAACTTTTCGATAAAGGTTTACTACGGAAAATGGAACGCGTTAAGCCATGCAATATATAGTATTTAGTCGCTTAGTTAAAGGTTACTAATTCATAGCTTAGTTACATTATTCATATCTTTAAAACTTAAAATATTTACTTTTGATGTCAAAATTTAACAGGGATTACCATCACGATTTAAGTTTCCTCAAATTTATAGGTTTAAACTGCTGGACAAAAGTTAATGAATTTTGGAAGTTTCAGAGGCTGTTTTAAGAGATTCTAATGTCTAAAAGAATACAGTATTCATTCTAAATAACAAAGTCCACCAGATACCTTTAAAATATACTCTTTACGCTTACAATACAGTTTGGTAAAAATACACATGTTTTTACTTTCCCATACCTTATAGGTATAGGGTAAGTATCGAAATCATGAAAATTTTCGAAATCGAGATTTTAACGGATATATCCGTTTTGGGTCTCTAGGAACCCAAAAAAGTGGTTTTTAAAAAATGTCTGTCTGTGGGTGGGTA
>JABXWE010007752.1:0-22776 GCA_014611495.1 Limonius californicus
AGAAGGTCTTAAATACAAATTGCTCCAACTGCCAATACCTCAATATCTCAAAGCGATAATCCACTCTTTTTTGGACGACAGGACCTTTACTGTGCGAATCAACTCAACTGTCTCTGATAACAAACCTATCAAAGCCGGAGTACCGCAGGGGAGCGTTTTGGGACCGATGTTATTTAACATATTTGTTAGAGATATTCCGCTTACACATGAAAACCTTGTCATGTATGCTGATGACACTGTGATCATAGCAAAAAACTGGAACCTAAATGAATCAATATCTCAACTGCAATCAGCTGTCAACGAATATAGCACTTAACCCAACGAAATGCGAAACAAAAATCTTCACACTTAAGAGGATTAAGGATCCTGATAGCATTGTAATAAATGGAACGCGCATTCAATGGAATCCCAATAGTGAAACAGTCAAATACTTAGGTGTGTGCTTAGACACGCGTTTATCGTGGAAATCTCACATTAATAAAAAGCTCAACTTATGCTACGCTAGATTAACAAAACTATATCCAATAATTAACCGAAAATCGTCACTTAAAACTGACTGCTCATTACTCCTCTACAAATCGTTAATTCGACCGTTAGCAACATATGCCTGCGCTATTTGGAGCAACGCCTCTAAATCCAACATCAACAAAATACAAACACTCCAGAATAAAATTCTAAGAATATCAGTCGATGCCCCTTGGTATATACGAAATGCACAACTACATCACGAGCTGAAAATCCCAACTATTGAAAAATACCTGAAGAAGACCACCAAACAACTCCTACAAAATATTAACAACTGTGAAGGTGCTGCTCATTACAGGTTAGGGCACAAAAATATACACAGAAGATTGCAACGCAAACTTCCACAAGACTTATACGACAACAGTGAATATGAAGATATTTAATCCGATAACACCCAAGAATATGTAATTCATCCTTGAGGACTACCTGATGCGTTAATTTCTGTATCTCATGGTATGCTCTGTAAGACATGTAAACTTGATACAAATGCTATGAATAACAATGTACTTTGTTGAACTGGCAATAAATAAAATAAAAAAAAAGGATCTATATTGCAACTTCTACCACATAAAATAAACCCTTACAATAATACATTATGAGCTGCAATTATACCATAATTTAAATTTGGTAAATATAACGTAAATAGTGCATCGGTATTCAGTTTTCAAACAAAGAAATACTTAAATATAATAAAAGAAAGTAATTCGTTTAAACGTTATATAAAATAGGGCGCTAAACCTTGTAACACACCCTCTACACCCTTACTTTTATTTAAAAACACCACATGTTAGATAGCTTTGGTGGTAATGCTGGGAATGAGGAGCAAGGCAGAGGTGAAGGGAACCTCAAGAAGGGCGGTTGTGTTTTTGACTGTGTGGTCAGCGACGAAAAGTAATTGGGTGCATCAATTAAAGCTGGATTTCTATCAGCGAAGAGAAGCAATTGGGTGCATCAATTAAAGTTGGATTTCTGTCAGTGAAATCCAGAAGTGTTGTGTTGAGTGTCTTCAGACAGACCACCTCTACAAACCGTACTTTATTTAGTATTTTTTCTCACTTATCCTTCTTAGGTGTAAGCGTTGCGCCACGACGCGGAATTTCACTACAGTGGAGAGCATTATTGCCTTCCATTGCATTTTTTTTCGTTCATCGTTAACCCATAGCTACAAGTCCCACCAATATATGGCAAAGTTAACCCTAGGAGGACCAAGTCTCTCCCCTAGCCAGTATTTTAGCGATTCTATTTTCTGCAAATCTTAAAAAATTGGACATGCTAGCTATATTAACACTTTATTGGATATCATAAGTTATTATTGTGTTCCTTAGTTCTAAATATTTTGTATGGGTCTAGAATGTACTGGTGGACACTAAGTACCCTCCCTTGGTCCAACTAGCGACAAATAGTATGTCATATTAATCACCTACATAGAGCATACGACGCTGTACAAAGTTGTTGCTGGTAGTGTAATAGGCACCATCTCGTTATCAGTGCTTGTTTGCCTCTGGAGAAACATTTTATTGTCCAACTGTCATTATTCAAAAAATTGATTAAAAGAATTTGAAGGATAGAGAACCTTTCAGATTTTGAGCTCCTCAGGCTTTAGTTCGAATGGGAACAGTTCTGAAGTGAATAAAATAGAAGATCGCGTCAACATGCTGAACGTGAAAACAACGAAACCCTACAGGAAAGTGATATTAATCGCAGAAGTTCGGAGGATGATAGCGATACTGGAAGTGGCCATCTATGGAAAGTCTGGAAGGACAGTACACTGCAAAATGGTCTACTAGAAGATGACACCTATCAATTATTTACACTCTGTTAGACATTGCTGGTATAAACGCAAAATTCTTTATTCCTGCTGAACTTTCCACAATGAAATGCTAAAAAACATAATCGTCGATGTATTTTCTTAGAAAGTAAGAACTTGGACTCGCCAATACCAGCAATTGTCAGGAACAATTACGTCGACGTCATCGCAAACTGGAAAAGAAATATTTCAATCTTGTATACTTTTGCGGGTTAAATAAGAAGAAGACTAACAAGTTATCCAAAACTACAATTATATACTGGAAGTACTTCTGATATGTATGTGGAAAGCACAGTAAATAATACAACATTCCTCTAAATTGCCAAGTTGTGACGAAAAATGTGATTAAAAATATTCGTATGCAAGTGTTATAACATTTATATTTTTAAGTAGTTGGTTTGTAAGAATGTTTCATTAACTAAGAATAACTTTATTTTATTTATGAATAAATGTAGATGTTAAACGCTTGAATAGAGCGTGGATATTTAATAACCCCCTCTGGTCCAACTGTTTACTAAAAAAAGGTTACACCTCCTAGAATTAATTACTCGATGTGTATGTAATTCAAAAAGGTATTTTGAATTGTTTGGTTATTATACTTTTAATGAAAAATTGAAGCAACATTATTTAATGACCAAATGATAATTCTTTACAGTTTCATTTTTTTCCAAATTCAAACGAATTCGATGTATAGTTTTTCAATGTACGACTGATACATTACAATTATGAGATTTGTTAACTTTTTGCAATGTTTTTATTGTTAAGATTTTATGATTCACAATGGCGGATGATTGGCTGTAATCAAACTAACTCCCAGTTTCAGGTACTCCAAAATGGAGTGTTTAAATAGCTACGTATATAATCTAAAAGTATCCTTTTAGTTGATTAACTTCAATTAAAAGAAAATATAAGTGTTTGACATTTTAAATAAATATCTATGACATTATTTCTCAAACAGAAAAACTAAAAAATTGTGATAGAGGTGTTTCCAAAAGCTAAATAAAATCTGAATTTTCTCCAAAAATCATTCGAGGCGCTTTAATAAATTTATTCTAAATGTTATAAGCTTGGCTGCTTACGCAAAAAAATGCATTGTCATCTGTTGGGGTATAAAATATAAGGGAGCTATTACATCAAAGTCAACCACTGCCGAACCTTTTAACCTGATGCTGCTTAAATAAAGTTTCAGCAATTAACTATGATTTATGGCTTTCGTGAAATTGGTAGGCGAACCAATTTCCAAATACTATAGAGCATAGCTCCACATTTACAGAACTGAACCAGTTTCTTGTTTTTATGTAACAACGATTTGAATATAGCAGTGATACAAAACCCTCGACCCGTAAGTTACACGTAGCCGGCAATTGATTTTGTTTGACCTGTTGCAAAATCAATAAATTCAAAACTTTTACAGTGCAGAAATTCACCTTCTGGTATACACACATTTATTATACTGATCAATACAATTTTCGATACAGCTTGGCTGTGGGTTCGGTTAAAAAGTATCCTTACATACAATTATTTAATTATTATCAAAATACAGTTCACTTGCAACAAGTATTTATTTTGTACACAACACAAAATATTTACTATTGAATACACAAATTAAAACCCGCAGGGTTTCATAAGGTTTTCAAGTGTGGTAAAAACCGGTGTCTGAAATGTTCAGCAAAACTTGGAGGGATTCCTTGCAATAATTTCTGTATAGATATTGAATACAGCGCTGGCTGCTAACACTAGATCGGAAATTTTCCCATATGTATAAAAATAGCAATGTAAATAAAGAAGTCCATAAAATAGCGGTGGAAAACGTTCACACAATGCACAGTACACCCACCGTACGACTTTCTCGACGAAAACATGTTTCCAGAAGGCAGCACACGATCAATAAGAAATGACAATCTTCTGCCGATATTGATAAACAGTCAATCTTTGAAATTTGAAATTGACTGAGTCCAAAGGCAGATTGCACTTATATTGTGCAAACACAGTTCTTTATTAGGTGACCTTAGAAAGTGTAGTTAGAAAATCAGAGTACAGTGGGACAATAATTAATAAAGAATTGCAAATAATAGCGTACGACGATGATGTAGTGATACTATCGAGAACAAGAAAAAAGTTGATAAAGACCTTTAAAAACATAAAAATACACGCAAGACACATTGGATTGAAGATAAACCAAGAAAAGACAAAGTATATAAAACTTTAGAGAGACAACAGCTATATTATGCAGAACTTAATACTAAACTATAATAGACGGGTATATATTTGAGCAAGTAACAACATTTAAATGCTTAGGCGTTAGTGTGAACAACACAAACGAGAAAAGCAACGATAATAAAGAAAGACTGCTACTGGGACACAACAGTGTCAGTGTTACATAGTAACATGAAAATCCTTGACAACAGGCAAATTTGCAGAAAACTAAAGATCAGAATGTATAAAACGATAATATGGCCAGTAGTTACATATGCTGCGGAAATAATGTGCCTCACAAAAAGGGAAGAGGAACACCTGAGAATTTTCGAAAGAAAAATGCTTAATGATGGTGAATACCGACCAAAGATAAACCACGAATTACCTGAAGAAATTGAACGGGACGATATAGTAAGGTTCATCAAATCTCAACGTATAAGATGGTTAGGGCACGCGATGAGAAGTGGAGATAACAAAACAATAAAGATGCTCGCTAATGGAAATCCAGTGAATGTAAATCTACGGGAAGGTCGAGGATAAGATGGTGCGAAGAGGATATGAATGATTTGAAAACAATGGAGGTTAAATATTGGAGAAGGAAGGTAGAAGACAGAAAAGCATGAAGATAAATAGTAGTAAGGTAATAGTAGAAGCACAAATAAGATTATAATGAACTGAAGAAGAAGACCCCCCCTGGTCTTCTTCTTCAGTTCATTATAATCCCTGATTCCAAAAAATTGGATCTATAAGCTCCAACATGGAGTGGCTACATTCCATCTGGGATATATAGCCCAATGAACGAATAAAATTCTAGAAAATAAACTACAAGTGACCTATTTAAAATTTTTAAATTGATGTCACGTGACAGGAAAATGAAGATCTGAGGAATAATGTAATTGTACGGGTAAACGTATTTTTTATAGTTTGCTTTGGATATACAGGGTGGTTTTAAACATGTGTGGAAAGCAACACGTAGAGCTGAGGTTACTTCACTCCTAAATAACTTAGTAAATCGGTTCCCAATTCAGCACGTTTACAGAGATATAAAGCTTCAAAGTTTTTTACATCAATTCATTAAAACTTAAATAACTTTTTTGTTTCTTGTCCGATTGTGAGCGCCACACCTTCGTAGCGGTGTCGAATTAATAAAAAATACTAGTTGATTTAGGGGTTAAATAAACCCAGCTATATGTAGTTAAAGTTTTTCGCACATGTTTAGAATAACTCTGTATAGCTGGCAACATAAAAAATATGTTATTATTGAGCTACGTACAATGGTGCAGAAATTTCAGTTATCTTATAATGGCATTAGACGCTAAAATCATGACTTCTAATATTTGAGTTTAAACTTATATTTCTTTATTACTATTGTTCTTTGTGTTAAACATATAATATGTAAATGCATCGCGCACATAGTTAATATGTTTATCCTTTCCCCACGATGTTACAAATATGAAACCATCTCAATAATCATTTACATCTGAAATGTTGACATTGTTCCCCAATAGCTAATATGTTAATTTCATGCTAATTGGCGGATGCTTCTATTTAATTAAGTTTAAGTATGAAATATCAAATATTAGTATGCGGTAGTTTAACCATTAAAATTAAATTAAGTTAAAATAATATAATATATGCCGCAAGAACCATTTTTGGCACGTATTATTAGCAAGAACGATGTAAATTTATAACGTATGTAAATTCATAAGTCCAGAAATAATAATTTAGTTGTATTACATATATTTGGTGAGTTTTAATACAGCTATTGTAGGCTCTTACATCCTAGTAGCCATAATATTTTATCAGTCCAGCCTTCGTCCTGCCAGTTCTGCTGGCATTATAGACTTCTTTCTCTTGTTATTTTCGCATATTTCTAAACAGTTTGTGCTGTTGATGATACAAATGTTTCCCTTCGTAATATCCAACATTTCTAATTTCGTATTTATCTGCATCTTTCAGTCTTTCCATTATGCGTAATATGAATATATAGGTGGACGGCAGCCTTCTGTAAGAAACCATTATCTACCATTAGCTAAATAGTATAAGAGATTATTTTAACGAAGTCAGTTTACTACTTCGTCCATGGAGTTCAATAACTGCTTGAGCTAAAATTTAGTTAATCGTTTAAAGACTCACCTCGACCTTTATCAGTTTTATGAAAAAATGCTGTTTTCTTTCGGTAAATCTCAGAAAATTGGAGTTTATTCAAAGAATCAAATGTCTAAACCTAAACTACAACTGCAAACGAGCTTAGACAAGTTATTTTGTTCAACTCTTTTAAAACAGGCATACGTTCTACTGTCACGTTTAGAGGTTAATTTTCTTTTTTCTTACCTTTGCTTTCCACATGTCTATTTTGACTCACACACTTTTCAACTATCTGTTTAGTACGATTTGAAATAACTGGATTCATTGTTTCACTTTCGGAAAGAATCAAAACCACAACATCAATATCTACACATACACGTTCTCTGAAATACGAATGCACCAACAGCTCTTTAAAAACAGATACTCGTACATACTCATAGTCTTGTATTTTGCAAGACGGAACCATTACATATAATTTTGCATAAAGCGGTCAAATTTCAATTTACAAACTAGAACCATGTTACTAGGTTCCTTTTGGTAAAACGGTTTAAGTTAATTTCAACTTTCTAAGTGTTTATCTCGACTTATAAACATAGTGTATATTTTATATTTCTTGTGATTTTTTTGCAAAATGAAGTATACATAGGTCGGAAACCTTTCATGCAACAAACTCAGTTTATGCATAACTATGTACAATTATGATTAATATTTTAATCGCAAATGTGTAACAGTTTTTAATATTAACAAAACCGATTGATTCGCTGAGCTATAGATTAGAGCCCAAAAATATAATTTTAATAAAATTGTCTTTTCAGTACAATTGCCTTGTAGGAAATCAATGTCATCAGCCCAGGAATCGAAACCGGGTCTATTACGCCAGATCCTCTCGCTTCAATCGTCAGACCAATGAGACACGCGCCCTGAAATGTCATTTTTGCTTAAATTAGTGACACTCCGTGAATTAGGTTTTTAATTATCTTTTAAATTAATTTTAACTAATCAAAGTAACTGCAGTGACTGCAGTCCATACAAACTAATATCTAATTGCAAAAGCCCGCATTTATAAGTATCTGAGAAGACAGCATCGGCGAAACTCTGTTTACCGGTATGTAATTTTCAGGTAGATGTATTTTTATTTTATTTTACATTTTACCACAGAGTACCTATTATATAATAGGTACTCTGTGATTTTACATTAATACCGAGGGGACCGCGGTAGAGTAATGGCCGCAGCGCTTGGCTTGGAGTTATTATACCAAAGTCGCTCAGGTTCGAATCCTGAGCACTGCACTTTCCCACTTTCCCAGGGTGTTTGTGGTGTCTGGGGCATGGGATTTTTCAAGGGTGGGGCATGTTAGACCTGTGAATAGCACGAAATGTGCTGAGTCGGGGTAAGCTAGGTGGGATGGGAATCTTGGAGTTGCCTTTGGCAACTCCACGATTCTTTAAAATAATTTGGACTGCCGGATAAAAACCAAAACATTTATCAAATTATTTTTGGAAAATTGATGAAGGAAACGATTTTTAAAAAATAGAGCATTGCAGAGAACAACGTTCTTAGTAATTCATACCACTCAAAATTTTAATTTTTGAAAAATAATTTTAGTAAAGAGTCTCCGAAAATTGTTTAACTTCGTTGATGGAACCAAGAAATAATTTTAACAGTGCCTATACATAGAGGGAACTACCTACTACAATCCGTCCATAATAAATTTTTCTAATATCTCAAATACCCGAGATATCAAGAAACAGATTCGTCTTATCAGACTCACCCTGTATACAAACATTTCAATAACACGTTGAATATTGTAATGAATATGTTATTACTTTTTTACAAAGTATGTAAACTGATTAACGCAGTATATTTTGTATTACATACTACAGGTTGATTTTAAAATCACGATGAGTTGATTTCTTAGTTATAATTAACTGTAGGAAAAACATGTTTTAGTAAAAATCATTCCATCTTAGGCAACGAGTGTTTTGGATAAGCAAACGGAACTGCATTTTTAAGGATTTTTCAATTGAAAGTCAGATTTTCTCTAAAAAACATATAATGCAACTGAGCTAAAGTTAATAATAAACCAGATATTTGAAATAACGTATGTAACAATACTAATTAAACACGTGCTAATACATGATACTATGCGCACACCAATAATAATAGAAGGAAGATTGAAAGGCACCAATGCAAAAGGACGACCTCGGTTTCAATATAGCAAACAAATCGAAGATGATATGGATTGATTCAAATATGAACAACTTAAAAGAAAAGCCAGCAGTCATAGATAGAATGCTGTATCAAACCAAATCAAATGATTGGAACTATCTCGCTTATTAGTAGTATTAGGTCAACAAAAAACATGTAAAAGTCAAACAATTTCAGATAACGAATTTATACTAAACAAGATGACCGATTTTCGGTTGCACAAAAACAGAAATTGTTTTATTGATTTAACACCAACATCCAGTATGCTAAATTCGAAAAGGTAATAAAACTTTGGGTTTCAAATTTATATTAAGAGATATTTTATTTTAAAAATCATTACCAATGGTTACATATCTTGTACGGTCCACAAGATGACAACAATAATTATTAACTACCTACTTATTATACGCATCACCAACAAAAGGTTAAACTGCAAAACAGGAATTATGATACATCAAATCAAAGTCCATATGGATTACTACCTAATACTGAAACAAAATTAATATTCAATTATCTGTTTCTGACATTATTATTTGAAAAACAGGTTTGTCAGGAAAATAGAATGATTATCCGTTTGTTTTGTTGTTCTGTTATAAGTAAAAAAACAAGAAACAAAAACATCTTAAACCCAAGAAATGTTAACTTCTAGGCAGTAGTGTAATCTATTTTCAAAATCGCTTTTTACTTTTGTTAATGTGTGTCTTTATAGTGGTCTACATTTCCAGATTATTCCGTTTCTTGAGTACTGGTTAATAAACCATTAATAATAATGTTATATTTCTAAAACTGATAAGTCAAAATTGCTAATACTGTGAGTACTCTAACTATTGCCTTCCTGATATAATTTTAGGCCCCGTGTATAAGTTACCGCACTCCTTTATAATACAATTTAAAATCACATAAGCATGGAAATTTAAAATACACCAGGGAAATCATTTTTTATACAAGGGCTGTTCTCTTTCTGCTGAGCCTAGTAAAGTAATACATAATTTATTGCCAAACACATTTATTTATAAGTTTTCAAAGTATTTCCCTCCAGAGTCAACCATTTTTGCATCCGTGAAAATCAATCTTCAAAACATTTTCGCCGATCCTTCCGCGTAAGGTTATTTATTTCATTTTTAAATGCGTCAGCCGCTTCAGCGGCCGATGTAAAACGTAAACCCCGTAACTTATTCTTTACTCATGGAAATAAAAAGAAATCATTAGGTGTTAGGTCTGGACTATAAAGCAAATGACCCATTATTTCAATGTTCAAATACTCAGTCTTTCGAACAGCAGCGTGCGCCTGAACGTTATCGTGATGCAACATGATCCTTCCTCTTGGACGTTTTTCGAGAACATTTTGGAGAACTTGAGACAAACAAACTGTAGTGTACCATTTAGCATTAACAGTACGACGATCCTCCAGTGCTACAGTGGAAACATGCCCAATAATTCCAAAAACTGTAGCCTCCGTCTTTTTATTTCGGCTTTTTTCACGAACAACTTTTGTTGGAGCCGATTCGTTCTCAAAGGCTCAAACTGCCGACTGTTGCTTTCTTTCAAGATCATAGCAGTATACCCACGTTTCATCATCTGTAATGGATGTTGTGCGCCAAATGAGACGATCCATTGTCAAAGCGATCCAGCGTTTTCCTTTTGAACTGGAGTCAAATTTTGAGGAACCCAACGGGCACAAAGCTTACGTGCCATCAAATGTTTGTGTAAAATAGTGTCAATTGCTTTCACACCAATCTTTAAAGTTGCTTGAATAGTCCTGGCAGTATCATGTCGGTTCTATTCAGTCATATTTCGTACAAGACCAATATTCTTTTCGGTAACGGCCGTTTTTGGCTTAGGAGCTCGAGAGTTGTCATTTAAAGAAAGTCAACCACGTTGAAATTCATTGTACGACCGCTTTACGGCAGCTAAGGAACACGACTTGTCACCAAAGACTCGATTGATTTCCTCCAAACATTATTTATGGCTTAACCCAGGCGTGAAATTGTAAAAATTGCAGCTCGATAATACTCTTTATTCAAGTCCATGACTTCTTGGGCAAAGGATTACTTTAAAATTATATATTTTAAAAACCTTCAAGTATATTTGACAACTTTCGCAACGATTAAACTTGTAAAACCTACGTTAAAATGTCAAGCAAAATTTGTTTCAAAATATCACAGCCTGCTAGGTAGGCTCAGCTGAAAGAGAACAGCCCCCGTACATACAAAATGTAATTGGCGTTACAAAGGCATCACAGCAGCTTTCTTTATTTTGTATAAGATTTATTTTCATAAATTCATAATTAAATAAAAACGATGTAAAACACAGCCAAAACTAATTTTCAGCTCTTGAACAGCGCCCGAGATTCACTTTGCTCTTTTATTTTCTGAATAAGCAGTTGTATATTTTAATATTCTAATTATAATTAACAAAATTTACATTTGTACAGAAGAAGGAAAAAACCTTTAAAGTGAGACATCATTCGCCCACTCTACTAACATTTAATGTTTTAATATTATCTCTCTTAATCAACCGCCCAAATTTGATGGTGCATCTAATTACAGAAAAATAAAATGACTTCTTTTCCGTATAAACCAGCTTTCAAATGTGTAAAATAACTACAATGATTACCATAAGCTTATTTAAAATTATTGCAGCTGCGTTGCAACTGAAGAAATTTTTGTTTAGAGATCGCTTTAGACAAAATCGAAGCTTATACAGACAGCAACATTTGATATGAAGTAACAAAAATAATCATACTAAACCATAAATATTCATGCCCTTCTACCTGCTTTCCCCTTTAAAGATGTACAAGCAAATGAATAATATTCTGTACGGCATTAAAAATATTCGATCAACAGCAATCAGCGGTTTACTTACTTATGTGACAACCAGTTTTGATCCAATCCATATACCGGTTGCTTTAAGAAGTCAATAGGTATTATTTCAAATATGGTATTAACGACAAATAATCGACACTGCGCAAGTGGTACAAATGAAGATCATGATAATGAAAAAATGAATGAAGAAAATATATAATGTGTCTCAAATTCACCATTGCAATCTCTTAAAAAGATTATACGTGGAAACTTACTATAGGTGTTCGGTTCCCAACAATAATCTTTCATTTTTGTATATGTTTGAGTTTGCCGACACACGTGGACCGAAGGGCCGTGGCCCCCCGTCGATAAACAGGAAACTGCCCCACGTGAAGGTCCACTCGTCGGACAACATTACTGTCAGTGCTGGTAATAATTTAGTTATTGAGCCATGTGCGGGTTCGTAACGGACACATGGTGTAGATTTGCGTAGGATTTATTAGCTGACAATAGCGTGGGGCGGTTCTTGTTCTAAGGTTTAGTTTGTAGTTTTAGAAAATTTCCTCGCCCTCTTCGGAGGCTCCATTTATCATTACTATTTGAACATTCGCAGAGAGCAGACCTTTATCTGTCGCCTGCTCCTGTATTGTATCATTCTTATGCCATCGTGATCAGTTAATAAAGTGTTATACTAAAATCAACAATTGTTCATTGTATTAATTCGTCTGTTCGTCCTATTTATTCAGACAATTCGTAAACTCTTTTGAGAATAGTGTGTGAACGTGTACGTAAGCATCGCGTATCCACCAATAGGTATACAGTAAAAATCGGTTATAAGGAACCGCGAGGGATCTGCAAAATGAGTTTTTTTTTAGTTTTCCATTTTGCTCTGACCTCTAGAAAACACAAATTAAAACTGCTACGAGAGACAGTTTTTTACTCGAGGATAAATAATTTTTGAAAACTCACTAGGCATCCTAACTCTTTGAGAATTTAAATACCGGAACCATCTGGAAAGTCCAAACAATTTACTTTCTTAAGGTAAAGAATTCATCCTAAGCATCCCATTTGATAATTTCCTAAAAACATTCTCACCCTTTGCAAATCTAAAATGCCGAAACCGGTAAGTCCCAACAATTTATGCACCTTAAGGAAAATAATTATCGAAACATCCCATTTGATAATTGTTAAGAGCATTTATGTATACACCGATAATTAAAAAAGTATTTTGCATATTTTTGCGAACAAATTTGCAAGGACGGAAGTTCGTTATTTACGGGTTCGTTATAAGCAATGATACTATAACGGATCTTATAGGCAGTTTGCCGAGACTGTTGATAGTAGTTCGCTATATTCGGCGGTTTGTTATAAACAGGTTCGCTGTAAGCGACTTCAACTGTATAAAGTCTTATACACAGTTGCAACAGAATTCCTTAAGGAAAATGCGTCGTAGTATGGGCGATATCGTGTAACATACTCGCGAATATGAAAGTGCAACAAGGAGGGCAATTCTTGTGCACATTTGCAACAAAACTTCGTAACACAACCGCGTAGCGTCTTAGTTTCTACAGGTATTTTTGAACAAACATTAGAGCTAATTTATAAAACGATGTTACACTACGGACTTCGGAGTGGTTGAAATATTGTTCCGCGGCGTCGCCTGATATTATGACTTTGAAACTGCATGCGGTTACGTTACGGTATTCTGTTGGATAATAAGACACATTCCTCGGTTGGTCGACTTTTTAACGAAACATGAGAGAATATCTAGAAAAATTTTCTTAACCATCGGCTTTCGGTACAAGTTGAAATCCAGTGACGTTTCATGGCCGCACGAATAACCTTGTTGCGTTACGGAGTTTTGTAATAAATGTGTACATAGTTTAGCTTAGCTTAGCTTAAAAGTGCATGATATTCGCCGAGTGCCATGCATCTCAGATTACGTGAACCTGCTTTTGATATGGCCACATATCAGCATTGTGATTTTGTAGATTTGCAACGTGAAGGAGCAACGTGTGTATTGTTCAAGTAATGAAGTAATTAACGGAACGCAAACATTTAACTGGTTTTCAGTGTTCACAATTTAATTAACTATAATTGAAGATGACGAACCTGCATGTCGATAGTTCACCAATAGCTCACCTAAAAAAGTTGACATAGTCGTCAGGCGTTCGATCAGAAGTGTAGGTTAACCGTGCATGATGTTCACAATTTAGCGGAACGGTTATTAACGACTTAGCGCATTTTGTTAGATGCACTGAACACAGAACGCGTTGCTGACAAATGGGTGCCAAGGCTGCCGAGGACCACAAAAAAATCATGTTGCTGTGTTTTATAACATTATTGTGCGACACTGAAAAATTGCTTATTAACGGAGCTCGTCTCCGACTAGTTAAATTTCGTGTTCTAGAGCACCTTATTCAAAAACCATTAATCTGGCTTATACAGAGTGCTCAAGAAAAAAAATTCAGAAGAGGTTGATAAATATCGGAGATTTTTACCAAAATGTATTCAAATGAAAGTGCCAATATTCGAGCAGGCGTTGATACGGGTTTTGGGAAATTAAGAAATACAATATCAAAATTTAAAAAAATTATTTGTAAACTAGCGAAGCAATGTAAAATTATAAATTAAATTAAATGTTCAAATTGTGTCCGTTAACGACGAAGCAATACCCTAATCTAAAGACAAACGCTTGTTGAATATTGTCTAACATTCCTGGATGATTGAGCAGATCTCTTGTCTATTTCTCTGCTTTAACGCCTCAATACTTTCAGGTCTATTAAAATACATTTTAGATTTTAAATAACCCCAGAGAAAATAATCCAACGGGGTTAAATCCGAAGACCTTGCTGGCCAATCAATATATCCCCGTCTACCAATTCACCGATTAGGAAATATTTGCTCGAGATATTCCCGGACTGAAAGTGCATAATGAGGAGGCGCACCGCACCGTCTTGCTGTAACCAAATTCTGGGATCGGGTGAATCAGGATCTTCTGCATTAGGAAACAGTACCTACCACTAAGTCTGGAATTAATTGGACTGAGGGAAGTCCAGGAACTGTTCACCACCCATCGTTCTGGCAAAGAAGTACGGTCCAATAATGGATTACCCACTATCCCAGCCCGCACGTTAACATCTTGGGGATATTGTGTACTCGCCTCCATCATCCAATGCGGATTTTCAACCGCCCAATAACGGCAATTTTGCTTATTCACGGTACCATTAAGCAAAATGTTGCCCCATCAGAAGAGACAATATTTCTAATGAATTCAGGATTTGCATTGGAGAGGTTCATCAGTATCTCACCAAATTGCACTCGTCGATCAAAATCATCATCGGACAGTTCCTACACCAATTATACGGGTAAAATTTTAAATTATGAAGAGGTCTGAAAACTGCATTTTTGACGCATTAAGATGTGAAGCGACTCCTACGAGGGTTGAATGCGGATTTTCCTGCACCATTTACAAGGCATCCAATTGTCTAAAGCCAATGGACGTCCGGTCTTAGGCTTATCTCGTACATGTCTAAGAACGCGAAATTTGTGCTCAATGCGACTTATCGTTGATTGCGACATTGGAGGAAGGTTTGGATGTGTTTCATCAACACAATACGGACTTCTTCATGCGTCCGGCTTATATCTCCAACCCCAATCATCATTAAAACTTCGATTCTTTCGCCCTCAGTAAGTCTCATTTTTGTTATCTTACTTCTTTAATCGTTTAAGAAGTAACACACACTCCACTAAGTAATCTCAATAAATAATGTTTGACAACCAATTATTGAAAATTTTCAACTGTTCTTACCACTCAATGCTACATATTTTTTAAGTAACTTTTCACTTCCAGGTCTAACTTCATCCAATTTTTACACACAATTGTAGGTTTTCCTGGCACTAGAAATTAAGTTTGAGCTGTTCGCTTTCCATAACAACAAAGTTTATCACAATTGGACAGGGAACAAAAAAGTTATTTATATATACATTGATGTAAAAAACTTTGAAGTCCCATATCTCCCTCCGTAACGGTGCGGAAATTGAACAAATTGACTAGTGAATTTGGCTTAAATAACCTAAGCTTTACGTGGTTGTTAAACAATAGCTATATCGATATAGGAAGACACATTACCCCTTGATTTACTTTAAGGGTTTGTTTAACTTTTGTTTAATTAAATATTTATTTCTGTTCAATGTTAACTAGTTGCTAGAGCAAGAATCACTGGCAACTGGCTCTCACGTAGGTTACCACATTTTTGTATAATGTTGTTTGCATAACAAATTACAAATAAGTACATAAAAACAGTTAGGCCTCAAAAAGCTGTTTTGTTTCACATTTAAGTAAAGTTGTTTACCGTTTCAGAAATTCAAATAATCTGCTCTAAATCTAGAACATACTGTATAAACCTCGTTGATGACAGTTTATTTTCAAATAATGCAAAACTAAAAACAAGAACTGCCAATTTGGAATAATAAATACTTTATTTCTACAACAGTATAATGTTTTAAATTTTAAAAACAATTTCAGTATACCTAAAGTTCGAAGGAAATACCTGTTAAAATTATATTTTATAAATACACATAATTTAGCATTATATTTACAAGCGAAATCGTGTGCTTTTATGTACATTATAAATTACCTTTTCCATTCATATTACGGTTGTAAAAAGTTTTAATATTCAAGCTGTACGGATTATGCTTTGGATAAAGGATGTTAGCTTAGTAGGTTAATTTTACCGTATTTTTGCACTACCAAGAAAGATGTAATTAAAGACCTAAACACGCCAAGGAAACGAAACTCGAAAAAATTAGTGAAAGGTTGAAGTAAGTCGAAAAAGTGAACGAAGAGGGGAAATCCCACGGGAAATTGAAAATCACAATACAAAATTACGTCTTCAAATACTTTTAATGGATTGTAGCTGTCTCTAGTTTTCAAATTAGTAAATATAAATAACTATTAATGGGTTCCTGCTAAACCAGTATTTGTAAAAATGTATAATGTTATCCAATAATCGCATATCATACTACTCAACAAATTAGCCGACCACTATTAAGACTCACAGCAGTTTTCCAGTTTATTAACACTTGGGCATAAAATAAGGTAATTTGGTAACTTTAAGGTCTTTTGCAATAATAAAACGCAAAAATTCCCTGGCATGATCTGGGCATATTAAGTATAAGCTGCCAGATATAGTCATGTGGCTGCTTGCCTTCCATGAAGCGTATACCAGAAATGTTCAATCGGATTCAAGTCGGGGATCAGAGCAGGCCAATCAATGACTTGAGTTCGCCGTTTCTCAAAAAAGTCTTTTATTACGACAGCTGTGTGCGGTCTGGAATTATCTTATTGGAGAAGAACCAGGTCCCATACTATGACTGTAGGTCTGCATGGAATGCCAGATTCTGTTCTATACACGTCCCAGTATTTAGCCTTTTTAGGACTGCTGCGATGTCAGTTTTGTTGCGTAGGCGTATGCCCTACACAGACCAAATCTCTAAGACGTCATTGTATAACCCAAGTATATGTTACCACCAACTTCGCCATTGCCGGTCCCAAGCCCGGACGAGAAAGAAGAATGGTTGTGGCTTTGGACAAGTTCCCCATGACATGTGACAACATAATTTACTAAAAGCATAGAAATAGCCTCGGATCGCACGGTCTAAACGAAAAAGAAAATAGAGAAAGGCCAGAGAACAACATGGATAGAAGGTATTAACAAAGAGATTAATAGACGAGCACGGGGAAAACAGAAAATTATGGAAACTAGGCATTGTATGACGTCGTCCGATGATCCATTATTATTATACGTCACTACCGCATTTTATAAATACTTTTAATTTTATTGAAATGAAAATCAGTTATACAGCTTTCCGCAAGTAATTTCTCAACTTCGCCATTATTTTGCTTCTGAATTTTACACTATTTTTGCGAGAAGCATAAGCCGAAGTCTAAAATGTATCAGGACATTCCGATAGCAGTATACATAATAACACATTAGAATTCAGTAAAAGGTCGCATTTATACATGTCAATAAACAGAGTAAACGAAAACTAAATATTATGTTTGTATCGGTATACAAGTAGAACGAGATTTAATTTGAACAATGACTTATACTACACCCGCTTCCAATTACATAGTCATCAAAGCAATACACATAGAATCAATACTGTTTGTGATCTAATAGACATCAATGCTAAACAACAATCCACATATTGTAACAGTGAAGTAACAGAAAAAGTTTTTTAATGTAATTGATGCTACCATACATCCTGTTATACATTTAAATATATTACTGTAATTATTAATTACATCCCGACACAACCGTTTATTAATAAAGTTATGATAGTTGTGAAATAATTAACAATATAATTGTACATAATGGAATTTGATTTATAATTAAATTGAAAGGTTTCCGTGGCAACGGTTTCATTAGAATGGTAGAAATTAATACCGTTTGAAAAACCAGCACTAACATAAATAAATAAATTTTGAAATTAGTAAATTCCCGAACAATTAGTTCTTGAAAAAGTACTAAAAATAACGCATAACTCTGAGCAATTTGTTCAAACAAATTTAGTAGAACATGTCCACTTTAACATGAGATCTGATGCAAGCACATACGATCGAATGTTATCGAGTGAAGTTTCCTACTTTACTACTTCAAATAAAATTTTACGGTATACTTCTAAAATTAGTCTGTTTACAATATTACAATCGAAACCGTTAGTACTGGCTAACCAAATAAAGTATTAATCCATACAGTTGTTGTATAATTGTATGTTTATCGATCGTATTTAAGGTATTTTATTTATATTATAAAATGCTCATTCTAAAATAGTAAAAAAACCTACATGTACATAGAAATTAGGTTGTAATTCAAGCCTTAGCAGACACTCGTTTACACAACAGTTGACCTTTTTCTAAAAAAGTTTATATAAAGTTAAAGTGTCTAAGAAAATGGACAAACTAAGTTAGTAGAATCAATAAAAGCTTAAAGTAAAAATTTCCCGCATTAAAGTTGGAACTATCGAGAATACCCAGAAGAACCCTACGGCGCTCTTCTATGCTAGAGGTCAGAGTTCGAAATCCCAACACTAAAACTACATTCTTGGAAAACCAATGTATGCTACTTTCTCTGGAGTACAAATAGAAGATTGCTATACACCTTAAGGAGTTATACTACACTAAGAAAAAAAAAGAAGGAATTAATGCAATATCAACATACGGTTCTTAATTTCCGTAATTGTACATTATAAATATTCATTCTTTATTTAATGAGTCTCTACCCACTTCTGATTACAGACAGTAATCGGAACGATACCTTTTAAAAGTATCGCGATAACGATGCCGTAACATTATCAAAAAAGTGTAGCGATACCGCTACTCGATACTTTTCTCAGAAAATATCGCGATACCAATAGTCGATATTCAAAAAAGTATACTTTTAATGACATATTTCCGTTGGAGAACCGACAGTAAAAAATGTAAATATGCTATAAATGGAACTATAAAATAGTCAAAGTTACAGATAAGCTTCATTCGGTTTTAAAAGTAACTGCATTTTGAAATTAATATCTATCTGTCAGTTTACGCCTGTGATGGTTCACCACCGAATTAGTCACACCAAAAAGTCCTACAACCGAAGCACTCGAAGGAACGGGTGTATTATATTTAAGGAACAGTTCGTTTATGTCCTTAAAGCCTGATCCATAAAAAATGATTAAGGGCCGATGCTTAAAAGACAACTGCTAAAGATGAAAATATTTCAAGAAACTCGACAGTAAGATAAAATATTGAGTATTGTTATTGATAATCCTCTCTATGAGGAAAGGATAAACAGCTTAACAAACAGCCCTCGGGATTTTACGTTTTACCCAATATTTACATTCCTAGCTAGAATAGCTTAACGTGTTTACAGGTTCAGAAATTGGAATTACCTATTTAGTTTGATTATCTAGAACGGTCTAGCAAAATAATATCGCTAAAGTATCGCAAATCCGCGATAATTGACAATTCAAAAAAATACCGCGAGTCCCATACTCGATACTTTTTTTGAAATATACCGCGCTGCAATAATACTCAAAAACTATCGCGATGGTAATATCGCGATACTTCCCATCACTCATTGATGGTTATAGACCTCCCTAAGTGTTTCCATTAATTTATGTTTTGCGCCTTTTGCTGCCACTTCACAGATACTCTACGTCAGTGGTTCCCAACCTTTTTTCAACCAAGGACCACTGAGATTGTTTTGTTGCTAGCAGGGACCACAAGGTTCAAGAATAATAAACCGTGTTAATCTGAAAATAAATTTTAATACTTTATTTAACATATTCGTTAAACTTAATAGTAACATGTATTAAGAGTACCTACTATTATAATCTAAAAGAGATCAGTTTTAATTGAAAAATATGTTCGGTTTGCGTCAATGTGATGCTTGCATCTTCTTGACATGTTGGGTAATCCTGGGGCTAATATTATTGCTCAAAGCTACACGTATACCATCACTTACTTTCATTCGATTTCTGGACTTGTTTTTAAGACAGCGCAAGGCGATTCCTCGAATTTTAGTATAATAAATTGCTTTTTTACACCAAAACTCCTCAAGAGGTTCAGATTCAAACGCGTCTTTGCAGTTTCTATCATATTGAAAATCAATGAGCTCTTCCTGGATTTCTTCTGCAACGTCTCCAACATTAGCACGGAAAGCGTTACAAATCAGTTTTTGTTCAACTTTAGATTCGGTTTAGTTATATTCCGGGAAGTAACGATTGAATTCATTAGCCAGGATTTGTAGATGACTTTTGATGTTTTATTGTATGTTCGCACTGATCATGTCTTTTATATGTGCTGCAGGACCCTCCCGCGGACCACTCTCGAGGCTCTCACGGACCACCTGTGGTCCGTGGACCACCAGTTGGCAACCACTGCTCTACGTAGATAATCTGTTCAACGGGTTGACGGTCTTCCTGTCCGAATATTTGGCCACCGCTGTATTATTCATGTACTCCACCTTTCACTATTTTCTACGCTTTCTTGTTTGTTGCCGTATGTCTTCGTTTCTTACTATACTAGCTTTATAGCTAACATCACGCTTTCCTCATTGAAAATAAATACCATACGAAATAAGTGATACAAATCGAACATTGCTGACAAACTTGAAATTATTTGTCTCGTTATTTTGGTTATTTCTCCCCTATATTCTGCACTTGTTTTTTACTTCTCTCTACTCTTTTGCCTCTTCTAGCCTCTTACGCTTTTTTTGGATAGCCTCCATTCTTATTATGCGACTCAGCCAAAGTTAATCGGTTTTGTTATATTCTGTCTTGTATGGTTCTATCTCGAATTTTTGCCCGTGCGCTTTGTTTCTACTTCTGTCTAATTTGAAATTTCCTTCCATTTTTTTATAAGAATCTCATTTCCCTTCTTGTTGAGTTACTTGGTGTCTGTATTGCTGCCTGCATGTTTACCATTTTCACATAAATTGCATTAATAAACACTACCATTACACTAAAACATAATCATCATTGCTTGTCATATAACTTAAATCTACATTTCCGTATTTGCTTCGTCACAAATAATATGATTTCCGAGAACAGTTGAACTATTTTAGGTATCAGGAATGTTTCGACAGTAACACATGGGATAGCTGCAACTAATTATTGTCAAAGTCACTCAAGCAGTGAAAGGTTCATTTTAGTTAGAAATGTTCCCTTCCAGATGGCGATTATATTACCACCACTATAGTTATGTAATTTGAACGAGAAAATTTATAATAACAATTGGATATGGAAAACAAAGAACATTTCAGTTGGTACGAAACTTTCATTTCTGAATACATAAAATAACATCTGCGAGGATTACGATATTCCTATAAGTTTCCTAAAGTATTTAACAAGGAAAAGTTGAGCAACTTGCCGTTACATATTTCAAGATGTTTAATAATTCGTGGCGCGTAGGCTACCGTAAGGTGTCTATAATGGAAATAATCGTACGGAACGAACTATATTCTCTAACTACTCAATAATTGCATGAAATTCTAAACTGCATTGCTATCCAAACATTCTTACGTGGTTTTCCATAGCCAACTGTACATATAAAAATACTGTATTTACAGTGTATATTTCCTTTTGGTTGGCAGTAATAATTTAATACCGTTACCTATGTTAATACGACTCCTTGCGATTTATTGTAAAATTTTTGAGTTGATGTTAAAATTTACTATTGCAAGTTATACAGTGTGTCACAAAACGTACCGGCAATATTTCAAGAAACAATTCCAAAACTTATTCAGAGTCGAAAAGTCCATATAAACATATATTCTAAACGTAACCGTTAACAAGATATTATTTATTTCATAATTTATTTGGCTAAAATTTTAGTTCAACGAATTACTGAAATACTGATCTAGTTGCCATGATCGCGTTTTTGGTTTGGTAACACTTGAACATCGTTTTTAACATATTATTGTTTGTAACTTGTCAGTTTCTTACCGTGATACTGAAGTTATTGGCTTCTTCTATGTATCCTATTCCCATCGTAATTCACAAGTGACTCACAATGCCAATGTTATTTTAAAATGAAGACTATGCAGATATTAATTATGTTTACGGTCTGTGTGATGGAAATGCTTTAGCAACACAACAAGATATCGTAGAAGATATTCCAATAGAAGACTGTCTACGCGTGCAGCTTTCTTTAATTCACATCGCCAGCTGAGGAAACATGGCACTTTCAATGCAAAACATGCAGTCGGCCAAGGAGTTCTCCGTAGACCCATAAACAATGATGAATAAGTTCTTGATTTATTACAAGAAGATGTGCCTTTAGGTTTGTGAAGAATTGCATTACGTACTGAAATATGTAAAAAGCAGGTTTGGAGAATAATAAGAAGTGCTCGCTTACATCCATATCATCATCAAACAGTTCAAGCTGTAGGTAATGCTTTTAAAGCTCGTTTAAGATTTTGTAATTATGTACAATAATTTTCGTGAAACCATTGCCTAACTCTAGCAGCGTAGTGACTTGGAGCTCCGTCTTGTTGCATCCACAATACATATCCCGACGAACTTGCAAAGGAACATCTTCTAATAAAGGTGGAAGGTCGTTATTTAAGAAATTTAAGTAGTTCTCAGCATTTAATCGG